>QNGE01003701.1:17210-33546 GCA_008508345.1 Paragonimus westermani | reverse complement strand
GAGGCCAGTGCGATTCGCAGATTACGTGGACGTCCGCCGTATCTAATTTTTGTTGTCACACTTCCTTGCCAAGTTGATTATAGATGGCCTGACCTACAACAGACTGTCAACGAGACGTTTTCTTTGGAAAAGCAAAAGAAAGCCTTATTTTGTCGGACGCCATGGAACAAGAAAACCCGGTGAGGTTATCGTTTTCAGTATATGAGCACTGTACATTCTAGATACCTTGAATTAACCATCCACCATCTACATGGGGCACTGAGGGCGTGCATTGCGAGAAGACACTGAAAAGCTCGAATTCCGGTGAAGATCGCCTGCGATGAACGTGAACAAGGCTACGGCCCTAGTAGGCCGACCACAACGTGTCTGCTCCCAATTCCCCTTATGCCTATAACTACTAACCTACCCAACCGTGCCCTCCCAACAATTTTCAATTGTTTTCCCTCCCCCTTTCCACCGGACGTGGACGCCAGCTGTGTGGCAGGAGTAAATTGGATCATTCATGCTCGAGTCAACGGTTCCGGTTAACTGAAAAACTCCTACATTGTCGAAGTCAACACTCTGGTTGTCTTCTAGCGGGGGAGCTCTGTAGCGACCCTATTTGTTTATGGCTAACTGCGTTGAAGTTACAGTTAGCATTTGTACTCTCTCCCTTCCACCACATTTTGTATGCGTTTAAACTTTTGTTTGAACGAGTATGGTTACCGGCAGACGACCCGCGAACTCGAACGTTTCTGCTCCGGTGCCTGCTCGCATGACGTTTCGCTGTGTTGACGTTTCATCTCGCTCTTCGCTCGCTCTCGTCGATCTTACGTGTCGACAATATATTTCTCGTCTACTCGTTGCGTTGTTCGTGATTGATCGGCCATAGCCTGTCTGAACTCTACAAGGGACACCTAATTTCTTTGGTGATAACCGATGACCAACAGAACCAAATACCCTTCTTTGGTTCAGGTAACCAATATCCACACCTGCCTGGATATCCAAAAGTGCTTGCGAGATAGCAATGAACAACGCATTTTTCGGCTGGCCTAACAATTAATGGTACTCCTCAGACCAACGGAGCAAACGCCCTTCATTCGTCAACGTCATTAAGGGTTTGGCAAAGTGAGAAAACCCGGAAACAAACCGTTGATAATAAGAGGCTAGCCCAAGAAAACTGTGGACCTTGTCACCGCTCACCGGAGTTGGCCACTCTTGCACCTCACGCACTTTTTCGGGACCACAACCCACACCAACCCTGCAGATGGCGTGTCTTAAATATTTTACTTCAATCTGTATGAAAGAACGTTTCATTGGATTCGACTTCAACTCAGCCTCATTTGGTTTTGAGGGATGTTGGATAGGTTGGACAGACGTTCATCAACAGATCATCCATGTACGATCCCATCATCCAAGCAGACCAGGCATTATCTAAGGATCAGATCACCTAGCATCTTCTGCATTTATCTTTAGAGAGTGGTAGGCACGTTTGTCCATCTGGAAGACATGGTTTCGAACTCGCAGTTCGGATGGTATCACGAATGCGGTTTTCACGCGGTCGCTGGGTTACAGCTGGGTGACAGATGTCCCTCTACGCTGCTTCGTGAAATGCAACAGCTTCTCGGAGGCTCTCACATGGACGAGTCACTGCTACGAGAGCTATGGATGCAGAGGCTGCCGGAGACAGCCCAGGCTTTTGTGTCCGTAGCCCGCTCACAACCGCTTTCAGAAACTGCCGGGATCGCCGATCAAGTGATTGAGCGCATTCAAACATTCCTGCACAGTTCCAATGGTTTTAGAGTAACTGCCATCCCTACCACATCAGCCGCGGAACAGCCTGTAAGCTCACACTCAACTGACTTTACAGAGATCAGAGCCTCAACGGCAGAAGTATCCCCTTTGCGCAGGGACATAGATAAGTTGACGATTGGTCATTTCCAAAATCGGTCCACGCGACGTCTTCGTACCAGCAGGTGACCACTTGGAAGTAACTCACAGCCGCGTGAAGGCTCCTGCTTGTATCATGAGCGGTACGATGCTAAGGCTATCAAATGTACAACGCCTTGCTCTTTCCATTCCCCGCTTCAGGGAAACCGGATCGCCGACGCGTAATGACGACTGACTTCGCCGGCACATCCACCCCCATCCGCCTTATGTTCGTTAGGGACCTCTCAACAGGGACCGCATTCTTGGTGGACACAGGAGCGCAGGTTAGCGTAGTCCTACAGATCCCTCCCAGGCGACACAGCCAGGCGCTCCTCATCTCCGTGCCGCCAATGGCACTGCTATCCAGACTTTTGGCCAGCGTTCGCTGACGTTCGATTTGGGTCTCCGACAAAACTTCCGTTGGATTTTCGTCGTTGCTGCCGTGCCGTTTGCCATCATCGGCATCGATTTCCTTCGACATTTTGACCTTTTAGTCGATACGCGACGCCGGAAACTAATAGATGCTGTTACTCTATTAAGCTCGATGGCAATCGCACGACTGTCGTAGCCATCAGTCCTCTTTATGCAACACCGGCTGCCTCACCGTCTTTTACGGAACTTTTTAAACAGTTCCCACAATTGGTCCGGATATCAAACGCCGTACCCGCTGTGATCTCCAATGTCACACATCACATTAGAACCACATACCCGCCCATATCGGCTAGGCCCAGCAGGTTGGGTCCTGAGAAGCTCAAACTCGCTAGGGCAGAGTTCGTACACATGTTCGAGCTCGGGATAATTCGCCCTTCCCACAGTTCTTGAGCCTCCCCGTTGCATTTGGTTCCAAAAATCAGGAGACTGGCGTCCTTGCGTAACTACCGTGGACTCAATAAAGTTACAGTCCCCGATAAGTATCCTATTCCACATATGCACGATGTTACTATTAGCCTCGCGGGCAAAAACATTTCCAGCAAGATTGATTTAGTCCGCGCCTATCACCAAAGTCCTGTGGCGGCCGAAGATATACCAAAGGCTGCTGTAGTTACCCCATTTGGTCTTTTCGAGTTTCTGCGAATGCCATTTGGATTGACCAACGCCGCCCGGACGTTTCAGCGTTTTATGCACGAAGTCACTCGCGGTCTGGACTTCATTTATCCATACCTCGACGATATCCTGGTTGCTAGCCCTACTGAGGAGGAGCATCTATCGTGCTTACGTAGTATATTCGAACGGTTGGCCAACTACGGCGTTACAGTCAACCTATCAAAGTGCTAGCTGAACAAAACTGCTATCGAGTTTCTAGGTCATCAAATTTCGGCCCAGGTTATCGCCGCACTTCCTGCTAAGGTTCAAGCCATACTGGATTACCCTGAACCTTCTTCCTTCAAGCAACTCCGCAGATTCTTTGGCGTGGTAAACTACTATAGTCGATTTATTCCCCGTTACGCACATATAATGCAGCTGATGACCGACCTCCTCCGCGGAGGCGGTCGTAAACTGTTATTCACCGATTCAGCGCGTACGGCCTTTAAAGAGCTTAAAGAAGCTATCTCTAAAATAGCCCTGCTTGCGCATTCTGACCCTAGTGCAGAGTTGTCGATCGTAACTGACGCTTCCGATACAGCCGTTGGAGCTGAATCACAGCAGCTGGTAGAAGGTCAGAGGCAACCGCTAGTTTTCTTTTCTAAACGGTTGCAGCCCACGGAATGTCGCTATAGCACGTTCGGAAGAGAATTGCTCGCAATTTTCCTCGCAATACGTCATTTTCGGTACGCGGTTGAAGACCAATAATTCACGGTCTACACTGATCATAAGCCATTGGTGTATTCACTGAACTCATTGTCAGACAGTATTCTCCCAGAGGAATCAGGCATCATCATCATCATCATAGACAGCAATACATCAGTGGTTCACACTAATGCTTAACTGCACTTGGATTATATCTCTCAGTTTACGACAAATATCATATATCAGGTGTCCTCAATCCTGTAGCTGACGCTCTATCACGTGTACATCAGATGAACAATTCTATGGCTGTAGCTCTAGATTTGACCGCCATGACCGCTGCTCAAGTAGGCGAATCGGAGATAGAGCATCTTCGTCGAAGTAGCTCCCTCAAAATACAGTCCGTTGCGTTGACTTCCTCTGAGGGCCTCATCCTGTGTGATGTTTCCCAAAGCGTACCTAAGCATGTAGGGCCATCATCGTTTCGTCGTGCAGTGTTCAACGCACTGCATAACCTGTCGTACCCCGGCATAGTGCTTCTGTGAAGCTTATCACTGAATGTTTTGTATGGCCTAAAATAAACCACGACGTCCGTAATTGGGCTCGTTGCTGTCTGCAGTGTCAACGTTCCAAAGTTCATAGGCACACCAAGAGCCCTGTCGGTGTCTTTCCTGCACCTGACACACGTCTTTATCACGTGCACGTCGACCTTGTTGGACCGTTACCACCTTCTAACGGCTTTACCTTCCTCTTGACTTGTGTCGACCGCTTTACTAGGTGGCCAGAGGCAAATCCACTCCCTGATTGCGCGTCTGAAACAGTGGCTTGCGCCTTTTGGAGCGTTGGGTTGCGCAGTTTGGTTGTCCTGCAGTCGTGACTACCGATCGCGGTTCTCATTTTGAAGGATCTTTCACAGATCTCTTGAATACCCTTGGGTGCAGACACATCCGCACTACCGCCTATCACCCAGAGTCTAACGGGGTGGTAGAACGATTTTATCGTCAGTTAAAAGCAGCCTTCTGTGCTTAGTCGAACCCGACTTGGCAAGAGGCCTTACCTCTAGTCCTCCTTGGGCTCCGTAACACCGTCAAGGTGAACTCAAAAGCTACACTAGCTCAGCTCGTCTACGGTTGTACCCTACGTCTACCCCACGACTCAGTGATTCCTTCCACATGTAGAGACATTCTTGGTTTGCCGCGTATTCCGACTATTTTGCTATTTATTTTGACCGTTGACACTATTGACATTGTTTGGTTGCATGTCTGGATTTTCTCGTTGGTTCGACCGCCCAAGGTCACAATTGCACTTGCACCTTCCGGTAGCTAGCTACTGGTCTGTCGCGCTTTGCTTCTGTTGTGTTTTGCTTACAGCTCGCATTCCCGGTCTCTTGGAAATAAACGTCGTTGTTCTATAATCAGTTTTTCTGATTTAATTATTGTGGAGAATAGGCACGATTCTAGACAGAAACGTACCAGTCTTCTACACACAGCGAAACCTGTCGATTACGGAAAGTATGTGGCACGCTTAAAGAATCACATGTAACAGTTACGTCCAGTTCAACCACGGGGGCGGTCTTCATCCGTGTATTTGCACGAGAAGCTGTAGAGTTCAGACGGGCTATGGTCGATCAATTACGAACAACGCAACGAGTAGACGAGAAATATATTGTCGACACGTAAAATCGACGAGAGCGAGCGAGGAGCGAGATGAAACGTCAACACAACAAAACGTCACGCGAGCAGGCACCGGAGCAGAAACGTTCGAGTGCGCGGGTGGTCTGCCGGTAACCATACTCGTTCAAACAAACGTTTAAGAGCATACAAAATGTAGGGGAAGGGAGAGAGTACAAATGCTAACTGTTACTTCAACGCAGTTAGCCATAAACAAATAGTGTCGCTACAGAGCTCCCCCGCTAGAAGACAACCAGAGTGTTGACTTCGATAATGTAGGAGTTTTTCAGTTAACCGGAACCGTTGACTCGAGCATGAATGGTCCAATTTACTCCTGCCACACAGCTCGCGTCCACGTCCGGTGGAAGGGTGAGGGAAACAATTGAAAATGGTTGGGGGTCACTGTTGGGGAGGTTAATGGTTGTGGGCAGAAGGGGAATTGGGAACAGACACGTTGTGGTCGGCCTACTAGGGCCGTAGCCTTGTTCACGTCCATCGCGGGCGATCGTCATCGGAATTCGAGCTTTCTAGCGTCTTCTCGCAATGCACGCCCTCCGTGCCCCATGTAGATGATGGATGGTTAATTTCAGGTATCTAGAATGTACAGTGCTCATAAAGTGAAAACGATAACTTCACCGGGTTTTCTGACTCCATGGCGTCCGACAAAATAAGGCTTTCTTTTGCTTTTCCAAAGAAAACGTCTCGCCGACAGTCTGTTGTAGGTTAGGCCATCTAAAATCAACTTGTTAAGGAAGTGACAACAAAAATTAGATACGGCGGACGTCCACGTAATCTGCGAATCGCACTGGCCTCCGCAAATCTCGCCCGCGTCTGCTCTGGGGGCTTGGCCCCGTCGAGGCAGGCGGAGTCGCCACTGAAAGCGAATCTGTACCAACGCTAGGTAATGTACCGACCGAAGATGGCGTTGCTGCTTGCGAACCAGTTTCCTTATCGGGTACCTCTATAAACGCTGGCTTCAGTCTATCGATAGAGATCACCTCGCGTTTACCATTGCGTTCCAGCACGAAAGTCTTAGCATAGCGTGCGAGGACGCGAAACGGTCCGGTATACGGCGGGTGCAATGGTCGTCTAGGAGTAACCGCACGAACCAAAACATGAGAACAAGTTGACAGACGAGGGTGTACGTACGTTGGCGTCGTCTGTTCTCTCGGTGGATGTGGTCGGAGTCGCCTCATGTGTTGGGCTAGCCGCTCGCCGTAATCTGCGAAGTTGATAGGTCCCGTTGCGCGTGGGGCAACCAACTCGCCGGGTAAACGTAAGGAGCACCCATACACTAACTGGGCGGGGGTGGTATGCAGGTCAGCCTTCAGCGTGTTACGGATACCTAACAAGACTAGTGGCAGAACCTCGTGCCATGAGGGGTTGTTGCTAGCGGATAGTGAACTTTTCAACTGCCGATGAAAACGCTCAACCAACCCGTTGGCTGCCGGGTGGTAAGCTGTTGTGCGAATTCTACTACAGCCTAGTGCGTTGAGGAGTGAAGTGAAGGCTAAGTCAAAATGTGACCCGCGATCGGTAGTCACTACAGCAGGGCAACCAAACTGAGCGACCCAACGTTCTAAGAATGCTCGTGCGACGGTTTCCGACGAGCAATTCGGAATTGGTATAGCCTCTGGCCAACGTGTAAACCTGTCTACGCATGTCAGGATGTAAGTATACCCATCCGAGGGTGGCAGGGGTCCGACCAGGTCGACATGCACGTGATAGAAGCGTTCATCGGGGGCTGCAAAAGTTCCCACTGGGGTACGCGTGTGACGGTGGATCTTAGACCGCTGGCAGTGTATGCACGCTTTCGCCCATGTGCGGACGTCGCGATTGACGTTGCGCCAGACGAAGCGCTGCGTGACCAGTTTGACTGTTGAACGTATGCCAGGGTGAGACATGTTGTGCAACGTATCGAAAATTCGGCGGCGGAAGGCCAATGGAATAACCGGACGAGGAATGCCTTGTGAAGTGTCACAAATAATCAGACCACCGGAGGAATTCATGGGGACTCTTTCTAACTTAAGGGAACTGGACCGGCGGAGTTGTTCTATCTCCGGGTCGTTGTCCTGTGCGGCTGCGATTGCCGTCAGATCGACTGAGCTTTCCGTCGTGCTCAGTGTAGCATTAATGCGCGAGAGAGCATCGGCGACTGGGTTCGCAGTACCTGAAATATGACGAATATTGGTCGTGAACTGAGCGACATAATCCAGATGTCTCGTCTCTCTGGGGGAATACCTGTCCGTTGTCGAGCGTAACGCATACGTTAGAGGCTTATGGTCTGTGAATACGATAAAGTCCCTGCCTTCAAGGACATGTCGAAAATGGCGGATGCCGAGGTATACCGCTAACAGCTCCTTCCCAAAAGCACTATACCGCGACTCAGTAGGTTGTAACCGTTTAGAGAAAAAGGCTAGCGGGCACCAATGGGCACCGAGTTGCTGTTGCAGAACCGCCCCTACAGCCACGTCTGATGCATCCACGCTTAGCGCCAAGGGAGCAGACGGATGGTGATGCGACAGCGATGCTATATTGGCGATGGCCCTTTTTAAATTAATGAAGGCCATTTTTGCGGCCGTTGGGAATAAGAATGAACGTGTCTTACCTCTGAGTAGGTCGGTGAGCGGTTGCATTAGACAGGCACAGTTAGGGATGAAACGACGGTAAAAATTCACTAAACCATCAAAACGGCGAAGTTGCTTGAACGATGTGGGCTCCGGGTAGTCCACTATTGCCTGTACTTTGTCGGGGAGAGGTTCTATCCCGCTCGCGGATATACTATGACCCAGGAAGGCTACGCGGGACGCTCCGAAAGAGCATTTAGCCAGGTGTATGGTAACGCCATGATGCGACAGCCGGGTGAATAATGAACGCAAGTGTACGCAATGTTCCTCCTGCGATGAGCTGGCCACCAAGATATCATCTAAGTACGGATAAACACCGTCCAGCCCGCGACACACGTCGTGAATAAAACGTTGGAAAGTCTGAGCGGCGTTGCCCAGACCAAACGGCATGCGTAAGAATTCGAAAAGCCCGAACGGTGTTATGACTGCTGTCTTTGGGACGTCTTCTGGGGCTACAGGAATCTGATTGTAAGCGCGCACTAGGTCGATTTTTGTGAATATCTGTTTCCCTGACAGGTTTGCCGTCAAGTCCTGAATGTGGGGAATTGGATACCTATCGGGAGTGGTTGCGTTGTTCAACGCTCGATAGTCGCCGCACGGGCGCCAGTCGTTGTCAGTCTTTTTAGGCACCATGTGCAATGGCGAAGCCCACGGGCTATTGGACGGACGGATAATGCCGAGTTGGAGCATATGCTCGAATTCGGCTCGGGCAATTTTGAGCTTTTCAGGAGCTAAACGGCGTGGACGACATCGAACTGGCGGCCCTCGTGTGACAATGTGATGCGCAACGTCGGTTGTCACGGCCGGCAGTTCGTTAGCGGGGCGGATCAGTTGAGGGAATTCGGATAAAAGTTTCCCGTAAGGCTCGCAAACTAGAGGATTGGCTAGCATAGGACTGATCACAGCCGCGTGTGATGGCTTACCCTGAACGTTTAGCTTTGTCGAGGTATCGATCAGACGTGATCGACGTGCGTCGACCAGTAAATCGAAATGTCGGAGGAAGTCGATACCAACGATAGGGAAAGGAATATCGGCCACGAGAAAAACCCAGGGAAAATCGCGTCTAAGGCCAAAGTTTAAATTCATCAGTCGACGACCGAAGGTTTTAATGGGCGTACCGTTTGCAGCTCGGAGAGTAGTGCCGGATTCTGAACGCGCATCCATTACTGAATGCGGGATGACACTGACCTCTGCCCCTGTGTCTATTAAGAATTGCATTTTGGAGGTTAAATCTTTCAGAAAGAAAAGGCGACTGCTGTTTGACTGGCCTGTGGCTGTCGTCGCTAGAACACGCCGGCCTGCTAGTTTAAACGCTTTTTACCACGATGGCTACATGGCGATCGACATCGCCTAGCGTTTTCGCCATACGTCTCATGATACCAACAAACACTGCCAGTTTTTAGTCCGGGCGGTGATCGGGCGCGCGTTGGAGGAAGTCTAGACGGTGACCTATTGCGCTGAATGCTGGCGCGAAGATCAGCCAGTTCACGCCGCAACTGAGCTATCTCGGCGTTTGTTTCTGAGGGGTTGTGTTCACGGCATTCCAGTGATTTCCGCAGGTTTGCTATTTCGGCGTCCTTCGTGGCCAACAAATGATCCGCCGGACTGTTCGCGTTAACTATTTGCCCAACTACTGCTGGCTGCCCTGTGCCTCGGAAACGCTCATGTATTGCGTCGGCCGAAACCGCAAGGTCGCCTAACGAACGTGAGGGTAACACGGAAAGTAGCCCCTGCGTGTACTCAGGCAATCTTTGAATCCACAACTCTTGCAAAAATGACTCAGGCAACTGCGATTTACCTGCTACATGTCTCATCTCCCGAAGGAGAACCGACGGCTTCTTGTCCCCCAACTGTAGTCGTTGGAACAGTTGTTCCAAACGCATTTTATCGGATGACTGTGTTTCCTTAAGAATCGTCTGCTTAGCGGACTCATAACGATCGGTCGTCGACCCCAGTAAAATATCACTAATCAGGGTTAGCATATCTCGGGGAAGACGCGGTATAAGCTGCGAGAACTTATCTGAGTCATTTGTTATGCGCCGGTTGCCGAACTCTATTTCCAACACAGCGAACCACAGCTCTGGGTCGAGATCCCCAAAAGCGGGAACAGCTAGTGTGATCAACGACACCGAAGACGAGAATTCGGACTTCACCTCCTTAGTGGCCATAGCGACCGAGCGAATGGAAATGATATAAATATATATATGAACTATATATATACAATTTACGCACCCAAAAAGTGATGAGAGGATGGGAGAAAAAAAATGAACTCAGGTATACACTGATATATATATATATATCCTAAACGGGCTCACCAATTTGTAGAGTTCAGACGGGCTATGGTCGATCAATTACGAACAACGCAACGAGTAGACGAGAAATATATTGTCGACACGTAAAATCGACGAGAGCGAGCGAGGAGCGAGATGAAACGTCAACACAACAAAACGTCACGCGAGCAGGCACCGGAGCAGAAACGTTCGAGTGCGCGGGTGGTCTGCCGGTAACCATACTCGTTCAAACAAACGTTTAAGAGCATACAAAATGTAGGGGAAGGGAGAGAGTACAAATGCTAACTGTAACTTCAACGCAGTTAGCCATAAACAAAAAGTGTCGCTACAAAGCTTTCTTCTTGTTCTCACGTCTCCATACGCGCAGAGGGCTCTCGCAGGTTTCTGCAGTCCCCATATACAGGTCCTTTCCGTGTGTTGCAACGAAACGAAAAATCTTTTACTGTCGAGCGTGATAAAAGGAGTGACATCGTTTCGATTGATCGAGACAAACCCGCCTTCCTTGAGGAAGATGACACCAATGTATCACACACACCTGCAGTTTCGCCGTCCCGTCCCGAACATACACCAAACACATCGGACATCAACTCTGCACCTTCCCCTCCACTGCATGACCGACATGGTAGACGCGTCCGAAGGCCTGTAAGGTTTGCAGAATACGTTAGTCTTTTCTACAGTTAACACGTTTTTTGTAACAACTGTCGTATTATTTTAATGTCGTTTTTTTCCCTTCGCATACACAAACATTTTTCCGAGTTCTTTTTGAGCGTAATCTTAAGTACATTGGCGCAGTTGTGGCAGTTAAGCATTAGTGTTAACCACTGATGTATCGCTGTCTATGATGATGATGATGACATTGGCGCAGAGCGAAAGTCAATGAATGGAAAAGTATCAGGTCTACAGTGACATCGTTGGTGAACGGTTTGCCAACACGGTGAGCTTATGGTTTTTACCTGGCACAGGTATTTCACCGTCTGTGTAGTGTTAGATTACGTGGACTTGGTGCAACGGAGAGACAACTCCAAAAGGCTATCGTTCAGCACTGGGTAAACTTACCTCCCTTTTTTCTCACTCGTGAGTCTTTTGGGGTTGGGTATCCCGCTGCGATAGATGCACTGAAGACTGAATAATTTAGATAATCTAAATAACGGCTTCAACCAGCGCACCTTGAGTCCGCGACCGACCTTCTTATGGACTATTCCCTCTGTTTCTTATCAATTGGACATTTGCCAAGCAGTGGACATTACATTTTAGTTACACTATTACTGCACGCCTATTGTGTAACGAAGGCCCCCGTTTGCCTAAGTGGCCTTCTGGATGGGGGGGGAGCTCTGTAGCGACCTCCTAAAATGGCTTAACTTTTGTTCGTATTTTGTTGTGAACCTTTGACACTTCCGATATCGGCATGTTTGTTTACCTCAATGGTATGTCCTTTTTCCGCTCATTGTAATTCCCTCACTTTTCCGTTCCGCGCGCTATATGCAGGACGTCTTATGGCTGTACCCTTGTTTTTCTTCTCGGTCGTGGCAGTAAACATTGTATCGCGCTGTTTTCTGAATTATTGCTGCTTTGGTGACTCACCGTACCTGGAGTGAAACTTTGTGGGGGAGTCCCTCACAAACCGTGCGTTGACTTAAAGAGAGCTGCTAGATTCGAGTAAATGGAGTCCTTGACACTGTTGTTGTCAGTAACCTGGATGTAGTACAATCCTTTTTAAATCTCGTTCTCTGCTTACTAGTCTCGACCTTCAAAAAGCAGCTGATGGTGCATGTCTCAGAGGCAACGATTTACTAGTTACTTCGTCTCGCAGAAATCGCGTGATTACTATTCTTGACTTGGAAGACCTTCCGTACCATCGAAGACATGTTGACCAAACTAAGTTCAATTTTAGAGGTCAGTCTGTTAACGATAACACTGTTGCTTCAAATTCTAATGGATCCTTCATGGATAATTCTGTTGCAGTTGAAGAAAACAACATTACTGAGAAATGGGCTATTTCTTAAGTACACAAGACACTTGGAGAACGGATGGTCAGAATATCTGAATGCTTGGAATCCAGACCAATACGGAAGTACGGTTATTGCAGAGACCCCATTTGTTTATTGCTAACTGCGTTGAAGTTAGAGTTAGCATTTGTACTCTTTTTCCTCCCCAGATTTTGCACGCGCTTTCACTCATGTATAGTTTGGTCTGTGGCAGTAAATTCACCGTCAGCTTTGCGACTAGCTTACAACACAGGCCAGAGCATAACCTCAGAAACAAGGACTTCACCCTGGCAGCTCTTAAATCTCGGAAAAAACTGCGTTCAAATTTTTTCCTAGTAAAATATTCCTACATTTGGAACACATTCCCGTATGCAATTAGGTCCAGTAAGAATATACACCAATTCAAACAAAACTTAGAAACTTTCCTAACAATGAAGAACGTCATGTCCTTTTTCAAGCTCTGCTTGTCTGAGGACGTTATCTTCGAAAACGGACCTAATAACATCTGACGAAAAAGCCCCTGTTTTGTGTGATGTTAAGTTACGCACCTCTCAAAGCGATCAAAAATACCGCTTTCAAGATAGATCTTGTACTTTCAGACTTCCCAGCGAACACGAAAACATGTATAGAGTCAACACTTACAAGTGTCAATATACATGCCCGTTAGTAACAACCCAAAAATCCTGGCACACTCTTGCCCCCATACTTGTTGATAGCTTGTGTGTCTGAGTTGTAAACTACCATGCAGAAGCTGGACATGCTGAAATCGTTCAAACAAACTCAACCTGTCCGTCTCATGACTGCATAATAACCTCGAGTCGCAACTCCTCCTTTTCCTCCCTTGATAGACACCCAGCAACCTCTTGGTATTGTCAAAAATTCTTCTCATTCTATATACCGTCTGTACAAAGATAATGGACATCTAAATTCGGCAATAATCGTACACTAGGAATAGCTTATAATCGATCTCCTTTCGCGTTATTCAATAGCAGCTGTTCGCAAGTGGTATATATTTCATATATATTTCATCAATCAACACAATGCTATTAACGTCACATAGGAGGTTACGTCGGAATATCACATGTTCCATTGTTCGTCATAGCTCACGTAGTTTTACGTTATCCCGTTTACCGCACAATTCCTCTCTCCATTCTTGGTTTCACTGATACACCCCGCGCGAAAAAAACATCCCACCCCGCCCGGACTCTTAAAAATCCACAATGGTTGTGCATATCGCGAGCTCCTTGAAATTCTTAGGAATTTGAGCGAAGAACGACTTCCGGTCGAGAAGTCCATGCGTTCCCCGCGAAAGTATATGCGTCATCACCTGGCCCACATCATGAAAAAATTTTCTGCGCTTTTTTTCAGGACTATCTACATGGAATAATGGTCAAATTCCTCGCCAATACACCCCCTCCATCCTCCAACCATCGTTTTTTGGCACGCCCTTGAGCATCAGGCCAGAGATCACCTTGGGGAGTCCAAATTAATGTAACAGCGATTTCAGCGATTTGTACACGAGTTCGAGGCTGGGGGCCCAATCTACCCGGATCCAGTCAGTTTGTTCGTTTCGATGTCCGGCGGTTTTCTGTTGACCTGAAAGGCAGTCATTGAAAACGGGGTGTAGCACCGCTCTTGGGGGTTACAGAAAGTACCAAGAACAGAGTAAAATAATAATCTAGCAAAACAGGATAAATTATTAATTTAACGGTTTATTAAGTAGGTGAGAATCCAATAACACTTTGAGACGGTCTTTAGAAGAGCAGCTAACGATCTCTAGTGGTAGGTCGTTCCAGTAGTTGATAACCCTATAAGAGAAGAACTGTTGTCTTAGGAAGGTCCGAGGTCGAAGCTTATAGAGCTTCTTGTCGTGGCCTCTTCGACTGTTATCACTTACTAGGGTAAAGAATTGTTGCACAAGTCCTGTGCTAAAGAGAAAATGTGTAAGAATTAAGTCGCCGCGGAGTCTACGAAACTCAAGTGGATAAAGATCGAGAATTTCAAGGCGAGACTCGTAGGATAGATGCCGCAAGCCAGTGACCATTTTGGTGGCCACTCGCTGGACACGTTCAATGGCGAGTATGTCCTTCTTCAAACCGGTGTAGACGACTTGATTGACATACTCGAGCAATGGTCTTATGTAGACTCTGTAAAGCGTGTGAAAGGCGCGCTTGTCAATCCTGGGGAAGGTTCGTTTGATCATCCCGAGAGTCATGAGACCCCTTTTGGCGGCTAGTTGGTGATGATAAGAGAAGGACAACCCAGACGACAGCTAGATCCCTAGGTCTTTTTTGAGGTCTACTTTCGTGATATCTACTACACTTTTTGCACCATGTATCACGAATAGGTTCCCGGAGTCTCCTCCGAGTGACATGTGCGCACACTTACTGTCGTTTAGAGGGAGACTCCAATCCTCTGACCAGCACTTAATACAATGCATTGGGGTCACAGGCGTTCCAGATTTTTAAGTCGTCGGCATAAATAACAAATCAATCATTTTTTCGAATTGTGCAAACCCGGAGCACTATTTTCTGAGAACCATAAAGCTCAAAGTTTCCTGCCCAGACTTGAATTTTCCCTTCATGCAATTTTCTGTTTCTGTCTGTTTTGTTGCTCTGCTAACATGGCGGACTCGTTTAACAATTTTCAGATTTGGTGTCTAATTATGTTTATGCTAAAAATCATTGCGTTGATCACGCTGTCGTTAGTGTGTTTCCCATGAATGCGTCGAGAAATATACCATTATCATTATTATTTGAACGAGTATGGTCACCGGCATACCACCCGCGCACTCGAACGTTTCTGCTCCGGTGCCTGCCCGCTTGACGTTTTGCTGTACTAACGTTTCATCTCGCTCTTCGCGCGCTCTCGTCGATTTCACATGTCGGCACTATATTTATTGTCTACTGGTTGCGATGTTCGTACCTGACTGGCCACAGCCCCTCTGAACTCTACAAATTAGTGGGCCCGTTGAAGATATATATCAGTGTGTACCTGAGTTCATTTTTCTCCCCTCATTACTTTTTGGGTGCGTATATAATACATATAGTGCATATATATATGAATTTATATATCCGTTTTCATTCGCTCGGTCGCCATGGACACTAAAATGGTCAAGTCTGAATTCTCGTCTTCCGTATCGTTGATCACGCTAGCCGTTCCCGCTTTTGAGGATCTCGATCCAGAGCTGTGGTTCGCTGTGCTGGAAACAGAGTTCGGCAACCGTCGCATAACAAATGAGTCGGGCAAGTTCTTGCAGCTTATACCATGTCTTCCCTGAGGTATACTTACCCTGAATAGTGATATCTTACCAGGGTCGACAACCGATCGTTGTGAGTCCGGTAAACAAACGACTTTCAAGGAAACAGCTATCTGGTAAAATGCGTTTGGAACAACTGTTCCAACGGCCACAGTTGAGGGATAAGAAGCTGTCGGTTCTTCTTCGGGAGATGCGACATTTAACAGGCAAATCACAACTGCCTCAGTTGTTTTTGCAAGCGTTGTATTTACAAAGATTATCTGAGTACACACAGGGGCTACTTCCGTGTTACCCGCACGTTCATTAAGTGACCTACGCCAAAGCCGGCTGCGTTATGTACTCGCATTCCGAGGTACAAGGCGGCCAGCAGTAGTTGGGCTAATATTTAACTCGAAAAGTCCGGCGGATCATTTGTTGGCCGCGAAGGAGGCCGAAATAGCAAACCTACGGAAGTCATTGGAATGCCGTGAACGCGAACCCTTAGAAACAAACGCCAAGAGAGCTCAGTTGTGGCGTGAACTGGCTGATCTTCGCGCAAGCATTCAGCGCAATAGGTCACTGTCTAGACTTCCTCCAACGCGCGCCCGATCACCACCCTGACTAAAAACTGTCGGTTTGTTGGTATCATGAGACGTATAGCGAAAACGCTAGACGATGCCGATCGCCATGTAGCCGTCGTGCTAACAAACGTTTAAACTAGCAGGCCGGCGTGTTCTAGCGACGACAGCCACAGGCCAGTCAAACAGCAGTCGCCTTTTCTTTCTGAAAGATTTAACCTCCAAAATGCAATTCTTAATAGACACAGGGGCAGAGGTCAGTGTCATCCCGCATTCAGTAATGGATGCGCGTTCAGAATCCGGCACTACTCTCC
>QNGE01003701.1:0-17202 GCA_008508345.1 Paragonimus westermani | reverse complement strand
GAGAAACGCTGGGCAGACGTGAGTCTGTCTAAGGTAGCAAGGATGGCTTCGTCGTCGGATGCACTGCATGACGGCGAGCGGTACATGACACCGGTGAGAAGCATGTCACGTTTGCGAAGTTGCAGTTTAATCCAGAGCGTGTCGCATTTCTCTGGGAAGGTGAATTCCCCTACGACAGCTGGCACTGGGAGCTTCTGGCTTAGGAAAACGGCGCAGCCTCCCATGCGTCCATGGGAGGAGTCCGTCCGGTATAAAGAGTAACCAGGGACATGCAGTTCATTATCACTGATATCCGCGGAAAGCCAGGTCTCTGTTAATGCAAGAATGTGGGGCAAGTGTCGCGGACCAGCTGTCTGATTTCTGGTAGTTTGTTCAGAAGGCTCAGACAGTTGGTGCACACGCACTTTAAGGCTACTTCTTCGTTTGGCTGGGTGCAAAAAGAGACAGAAGTGCACGAGGGAAAGCTTGGGAAGTATCCCCAGTAGTGAGAGGGTTTGTGTAACTGGCGGCGTAGTTCTGTGAGTCCTCTTGGGGGTGGTGGCCGTTTCATCGCAGCCTGAGCATAAGTGAGAGTCCCTGTGGGACGCTTTGTTCGCTTCTCTTGGCCCAAGGTCGATGACTTTCGGACCGCTCTTGCTTTCAGAGCTTTTGGAGGGTGAGTTGCGGTTTTGCACCTTCGAAAATTTGGATAAAGTTGTAAATGAGAAGAGAGTATAGGACGAAATGGCCCCGATGCAGCCGGGGAGAGAGCCGCCGGAATGAGACATGTTTGGGCCATTTTTGACGCAGGGGGGATCCCAGCAGACTCACTGGGCTGTAAAGCTTAGGAATAAAATATTTTTTAGCATCCGTTTTTTTGCGAGATGATTGGGGGTCTAGAAGATTGATGGTCCTTAGCACCTCTGGGATCTGTTTTACCGGCCCCCTGCATATCCACAGGCGCTTGACTTTCCAGTGAGATAGGGGTAGTGGCCTCTGAAGTGTGCGCTTGGGGTTGTTCGTCCGAGGACACCGGTCTCCTCTTAACATCAGGGATAATGACCTTAACGCTAGCCTGGAGTTTGGGGTCAGCCTTGATGCATACCCTTGTTCTAGCAAGCTGAGAGCGCTTCTGCTGCGCCTGCAGTGAGCGATCTAGAGAGACTCCCCTGAGGTTAGCGTGCTTTTTCTTTAGTTTTTTCCAGTACTTCCTCCGTGTTAATCTTAGCGGGTAACGTCACAAGGAGTCCAGGTGACTTCTTGGTAGCTTTGGCGCGAAGTCTGCTGGCGGAAACCATTTTTGTAAACTCTGGAGAGAAACAAGCGTTTAGCACCGCTCTGGCTTGTTCCCCTGGAGAGAGTGTAGTCGGAAATCGTCCCCACAAGACAGGCCTCTTCTCCCGGAGTGCTTTGTCTTTCAAGCTCGTCGCGACTTCCTCAGTTTGAGCCGTGGACAAAGCCACTGCCTTGCGAGCAGCTGCAGCGCCTGGAAGGGCCAGGGCAATATACTCATCCAACGAGCTCAGTTCTGACTTCATGTCAGATAAAGTTCTCTGAGTATCATTCAGGGCTTTTTCAACTGTGGCTATCTGTGCGCTTACATCTTCGGACGCCTTGTAGCCACATTTGCACGCGCCTGACTTCTGCTTGTTCGGGGTGGCGAGTAGAGGATCTAACGTGGCCTTCAGTGGGGTGCAGCTATCTCGGAAGAGAGAGCTCATACAGATAAATGGCCTCTTTGAAGAAGTGAGCAAGGCGTACTGGTCCTCCCTGAAACCAGTGCACTTAAAGTGGTACCAGTGTAGGCACGTCTGGCATTGCATACCGTTCTGAACAGTCATGCGGCAGCCGAAACGACCACAAGCACTCGATACTTCCGATCCACCGATGCTGCTGGATCTTGTGCGTGTCATTGTGTTATGGTCTGTGAGTAAATATGACAGTTGTTAATGGAGAGGAAACACGAGACTAGAAAATAATACGGATAATATCGAAGACAAATAAGCTAATACTAATATTTATACTAATATTTATTTATTTATTTATACTAATATTTATGCTATTCTTCAGCGAATAGCAATGATCGTATACAATTGTTCTTTGATGCACTGGGCACCAAAAGGAAACACAAGTCTAGAGAATAATACGGATAATATCGAAAACGAATAATACAATACTCGATGAGTTATGCTATTCGACAAAGAATAGCAATGATCGTGTATAATTTTTTGATGCCTTGGGCACCAAGATAGAAGAAATATGAATAGACAATGACAGCGAGGAAATTTAAACCAGATTCCGAGTTACCCGCGCTAAGATCAGTTACCCGCGCTAAGCAGTAATAAGGCAGCACCTCAGCAAACGAAACTGTGGTGTAATCAAATTTGATTACCTTATTATACGTGCACTAAGGCAACAGTGGAACGCAATGTTCGGTTATGAACTACAAACACCACAAAAACACTTAACGATCATTTATCAACAGACTGTTCGAATATTCTTCTTCGTTCACCTGTAGAAGGCGCTGTCAAAGACTTGTTATTTATCCACTCTGGTTACGAAGATTAAAGTTGAACCTTACACTTCCGTACAGACGGAAACATTCAGACGTCATTACCACAGCGTTTGCCGTTCACCTACAGCAAAAATCTTCATATGCTCTAATAAACAAAGGCTCCAACTTGTCAACCCTGCTAGTTTGGAAAAAGATACGAGCAACCTTCATTGTAAAATATCCCTATATTTCGAATGAACTTTCCAATGAAATTAGATCCAGCAAAGTTGTTTAGTAATTCAAGAAGGACTTGGGGGCTATCTACTCTATCGATCTCAATGTCTATATTCAAATTCTGTGCATCTGATGAATTTTTTGTATGTGGCCCGGGAAATATTTAGCCGTCAGCTGCATATAACGCACATACTCGTGCCCACCACCGCGCTGTCTTCGAAAACAGCTTGCTTGAAACGGTTTGTTGCAACCCTACCATTCACTAACACCCCCATCAAACAATCGATTTGTTGCTTGCTCACGAAGCAGTCTTAAAGTCGATATCAGTTTATTCATGTGCGTTATTGTGCGCGCGCTACTCAGATGGCTGAGAAATGTGAACTTAGCGCTGAACAGTAAATCCAGCAGAATGACCTTATGTGAGCTGTACTTAGAACATGCACGTGAAAAGTAAACAGGTTTGTAATCCACATGCACATTTTCCCCACAAATATACTTCCGCACTTGTAATATTCTATTCATCCTCGTAATTAGCAGGAGCACAAGGCTTATAGGTCTTCAGACCGGATTAGTGGTGGCCGATATCAACGGATTACTAAATATCATACAAAACCCTCCACACAAAGCTGCGAAAGTATACCCCACTTGTATAGCTTACAAAATCCCAGTGAAATATCGATTCATCCCTTTTGTTCCTTCCCTTGCTTCAAACCCTGCTTGTTGAGCACTCAGCAATTCTTGTTTTGTGAAATATGGATTTCACTTTGAACATCGGCCTTATAAGGCAAACCGACGTTAAACACCATACGGAGTTCTGATTACTACGCGATTGTCATTCTATAGGTAGCTGCCGGCTACTCAGCCCACTCAATTTATCGCGACATATTATAACAAATAGATGACAGCGTCATATATTCTAGTGACCAACGCAAAAATATTAATATCTCAGAGTTAGAAAAAGTGCATACACACTACTCGTCGTAATAAATGTGGACACTCCGCACTTTCTCATTTGGCACGTGAGATTGCGTTATTTTTCTTAATCTCATGAACACCCGTTGTGCGGGAAAATCTTCTGCGACTAGATGACACACGAAACTCCGTTTTTACGAAACAGCTTGCGGGGCTTTCACATTCAGGACGGTTTTCAGCAATCGACGAAGTGCTATGCTGGAGTCTGCGGAAAAGTTCGTCTGGTTTTGGTATTTCTCGTCCTCCCATGCCAAAGCCGACATAATTCGACAGTTTCCCTACGCCATATACATCAAATGGTAGCGAGGTCGTTTTGGGGTGCATTTGTAAGTATTCCCCTTAGTGGCCTTGAAATATATGAAAGATCATCCTGTGCATTGCTATGTAAATAGTAAATTGACGTGACATCACATGTTTTGGATCGGGTCTGTGGACCAAGCGAACCACCTTTTTTCCTACTGCCTGAGTCAAAGTTCTGTAAACTATAATCTTTTTTCTGATTACGGCCATTTTTGCTGGCAGATGTCACGTTTGTAACACCATTTGATTATTTGTTGTTTTCTATCGCCTATAATCATCCGTGATCATCATGCACAACCTAACGTACTTTTCATATTCGTTGAGAAGTGCGTACCATTGTTATTACTAATGGTGCCATGCGTGGTATCGCAACCTCAGAATCCTGGGTTTGCCAACATAACCATATCCTTATGATTGTTACTAACAAGGGATGTAAGCTACCCATAGGAACGTGAAACATATCAGGCTTACTTCTTGGGCTTCTGACACCTAACCACAAAGAGATGCTAAGATAGATGAAGCTGATACCAAAGTCTGCCCGGCTAAAGTTTTTATATCGGGACCAGAGGGAGAATTGAACATTGCACGCTGTTTGAAATATGTAACGTTGAAACATTGCTGAGGAGGCGCACTACAAGTCGACTGGACATAGTTGGTGGAAATGCCAGTAAGTTATAAGATGCAGAGTCGCACGGAAGTTTGGGGCCAGTTTTGAACTACTTCTTGGGCTCAGCAGCGATCCGCGTATGTTTTCATGTTTCCAGAGGTCCAGCGGCAAACATGAGGTCAGACACATGATGGGGTTGTTACCGTACTTTCTGTGGCCATAGTCACTTTAATCAACCCGGCTGCTACAATGCTTTCTAAGTGCGCTGGTCACAAAAAACTAATAAAATTGCAGGCTCTTACACTCTCCAGGGACTCTCCTAGTTTCTGCCTGAGACAGGTCCATTGAGAACATACGTGTAGATATGTCACTTGTGCGTCCTTTCTGGCGATCTCCGAACTATCACAAATTATAATACACCGAAGCCATGAAATGTTGACATGTAGGTCGGGAGCTTTTGCAAGCTTACGCTTCTATCACTCAGCTGATGAAAGATGGAGAAAAATTCTGATAGGGTCACTGAAGGTAGTGTGCACTAAGGAGGATGCTAGCATGATGATTTCGGTTTCCACTTCCCTTGCGAGCTCTACCGTAAGCAGGTATGAGGAAGCCTGATGATTTGTCAGTTAGACAAGCTTGACAGTAACGATGAATATAGGTTCAATCTAAGCGCAAAGCTTGCGCCAGGCTAACTGATCTTGTTTTTTCTCACGGCTAAAAGAGAGGCCTTGCTTCCGGGAAAATTAAGTACAATCAAAGTTTTTGTCGGGACTTGAACCTCAAGTACAAAATGACTTGTACATTTTGCGGCGTCGTACGTGGTAGGACACGGGATAGTAAACCTCCGTGAGTGGTTCTGAGAGAGATCCGAAGAACGCGATGGTTGAGTCCGTCACAAAAGTTTAGTAAGCTCGCTCGCTGGTGTTGCGGCCTTGTTGGACAGAGGTTGCTCAACAAATCCGTCCGATGTGCTGATTCAGATGTACGAGATAAAACTGGTGCAGAGAATGAAAGTCATATCGTGGAAGATGAGGTGCGCTGCTCGAATGTGAAGTAGGTTGTGCTGACGATCTGACGTGAGAGAAAAGAGCAAGCCGTAGCTGAGTTTGCGAGGTGTGGCTGTACTGTGAAGAAAGGTACAGAGGACGTTGGCAGAGATCGCTAAAGTAGCTGCTTGCGTTGAGTGGTTGATGACTGTTTTGTGTTAATAGAAGGCTGATGACCACGTTCCCTGCCCTATTCACTTCCTTCTCGTTGATTGGTCTCTTTACATTGGAGTTATTATTGATAATGATTGCGAGCTTTTCTTGCTGACTGACATGGCCACTCAAGTTACTCGCGTGACACATCGTTTCTCCTGCGAATATCAGTCGTGAGGCATTATTGAATCCTGATGTGGTTTACCTGTAGAAACTTGCTTCCGCGTAGTTTTTATTCCTTAGTTTTCTTTGCCGGACCTTCGTTTACATGTACCTTGGTTTCATCTGCGCTTGCTCACCTCACCATTACGCGACTATTGCATTTCGTCGTATTTACGTGAACCGTTGATCTCGGAACTTGTATATTTGGTGGATTCAATATCGAGGTCTGTTTTTATTAACCTCTGTTTAGTTTGCCATAATTTTCTTGAGTATTAACGTCTCATTAATAAGAAACTCACAAATACCACCATCTTTCCCTCTTGATTCGAAGCATTTGCTCGACAGGCTCACAATTTATAAACGCTCGTTGCCTACAGGCGCGACTATCCTGGATCCAGCTTATCGATGGACGTTGAGAGTAGGCTAAGTGTTACTCGGACAGCCATTCGACGTCCGGGATCAACAGAGATGCCCGTCGGGTGGATTCACTGTACGCGAGGATACCAACGTATCGGCTATGGAAGTTGTGAGCAATAGTGAATGACTGGGTATGCTGAACTGTCTGTCACTGCGTTTGCAGCTGAAATAAAAACAGCTGGATTAAGCCAACGGGTAAAGTTCGTGGGGTCCGGTTCCGACTTGTCGCACATCAATGCACAACAACGGCGTGCTACCACATTATTACGAGGAAGCAGGTTGACTTAGGCTTCGGGGTTGAGAGGTTTGAAGGGTGCGTTTATCGTGATGTGCGAGAGAGGAAGTTAGAACAGGCGACAAGTATAAGCAATGTGAAGTTCATGGAAACAGAAACGTTGACCAAGGTCGCGAGAAAATTATTACTTAGTAAACATCCAGAGAAAAGGTCTGAACGACCAGGTGGGATTGACGGCGGCGGGGTGGGCAATCGCCAAAGTTTAGATAACAACCCTAACAAGCACGTAAAGTGTGAAATGAAGTCCTTTAATGTTATGCAGAGCGCTAGCTGGCAGGTAACGGTCAGTGTCTTGAGACGGAGAAAGCCATTAGATAATGCCAGCAATATAAAATGCTGTCACAGAGTTAACACACTCTACAAGTAGACCTCCGCAAATGTCTACTGGTGTTGGCGATGGGTGTTGGCGCTTCAGATACTACGGTTATTTGTGGGAATAACTGAAGTGCATTTGATGGGACGAGACAGATCAGGGAAGGTGAGCACCAATCGAGCTTCCTGACTTTTCTAAAGTAGTGGCACTCTCAATATGTAGCGATCGACTAGAGTATGCACCGCCTCTGCCGCCACAAAAATTAAATGGCTGGGTTTCAGATGACGCGATTACAGATGGATTTCGCGTAATGAATGCAAGTGAGTGGTTTTCAGCCTTCATAAGACAATTGCGGGGCTTTAAGTAAGCAATATATAGTTAGAATGTCGCTCTATTTCTCCAGCCAGAAACGCGAACCGACCACCGTGTCTCTCAAATTGATGTTCGGGCCATGGCTAATTTCATATGATTCCGGTCAGTTCATCTGCTTTACTTCTCAGCAGGCACCTATCAGTTTGAACGATAGTCATTGAGAACATGGTGCAACACCACTTTCGTGCTCATTTTAGTTTCCAGAACAAGGCAGCTTTAGCCAGAGACTGTCCAGTTTCCAGCATCAGTGAACAATTGAGAGTGTCCATTTTCAGGCAAGGCAAAGAAGGAAAGTTTCACCTTTCATATGTCAACATGGCGCGCAATGAACTAAAAGCTAAAATGTTCAAACTGCCAATGACATCGGAACAGAAGCTCCCACCTAGTACCGATACCGGCCAGTTTGTCTTCCCATTGGAAAGGCGTGAAACAAGAGTGCAGTAAATGGCTACCAACAGTTTTCACACGAAGCCCTATATTTCGTTCACATGCACATTTCATGGGGCCCTCTAAATCGTTGGCTTAATATTGTGGTTGCCTGAATGAATCCCGGAAAAGCCGCGAAATACCACAACAACTAGTTGCCAAGGTTGTATATTTGAATAACCAGGGCAAGAATAATGACATCGCATGAAGCGCTTGCCGAAATAATATCGCATACACGTTATTCGTCACAGTAGATACGGCCACCCTACATTTTCTCGTTCAACATGTGAGATTGTGTTCTTTCTCTTGATCCCACAAATATTCGTTTTGTGGGGAAATTTCTACGACCCATGGATGCACGAAACCTCGCCTCGGCGGAACAGTTCGCGAGATTTTCAACGTTTTGACGGCTTCCAGCAGTCGACGAAGTCCTGCACTGCAGTCTGCTTAATCGTTCACTGGATTTTCAAATTTTCCGTCCCGCCCAGCAAAGGCCGACTTATTTAAGCATTTATCTGATGCTAGTCACATCATGTAATAGCGAACCACTCCCTGGGCACTCAGGGGTGAGTTTTCTTTCTTACACGAATAAGTGGAAAACTCCGATGGAATGAATGTGATCTGGAGCTTTAGTGAGCTGATACAAATGATATTTCCAAGTCAGATATAAAAACACCATATATCATAACATCGGACAACACATAGTGCTTAGTTGGTCCATTGTCGGTAAATCACTTCTGCACGTTGAATCAGCATGTCGGTGAATTATGAGAACACACTTAGAAGAGTATTCATAGTAAATTACCAAAAGTTTGAGGAGTACGTGGAAGACTTGCGCAGATTTCAACGGGAATCTTGCGCAAGCTTTTTAGTTAACACTTCGCAGACAGCTGCAAGTGCTAAGAAACACAGAGGAGTAGAAAGGCCACCTGACTGCCCTCACGGAATTGCGGTGTACAAATGCGTACCCTGTACACGGCGAACAAAACTCTCCGAACGGCAAAGTTTATTCATTTGGTATGATAACAAATTGTAGTTTTTCAAACTACGGATGTCAAGCCTTCTGGGCTATCCATTATCGCACCTATGGAAGTCAAACTGAGAAAGCAAACCTGATGCACTCACACGACTTTCACTTCGGTGAGCCGAATATATATCCTACGAATTGACGTCTGGCTGTTGATGGTGAACTGCATGTGTGTGAAATGATAAACCATTTTAAGAGTGCTCGGGAAATGAGACTGTATGGAAACAAGAAGTACGAGATTAGAATGCGTCCACATGATTTAAGTGACCTACGCACGAGGCACGACAAATTGGGTGATCCCTACGAAACCACGAAGTTGCGAGATTTACTGAAAG
This sequence comes from Paragonimus westermani, assembly GCA_008508345.1. Lineage (NCBI taxonomy): Eukaryota > Metazoa > Platyhelminthes > Trematoda > Plagiorchiida > Troglotrematidae > Paragonimus > Paragonimus westermani. The sequence continues at coordinate 8,070 of QNGE01003701.1, read as the reverse complement.
TGGAAGGAATTTATAGGTTTCCACTGCGGGAAAAAGCGCTGTATTTCGCCGTGTATGTACCAGAAAGTGCTCTCCAAGCGTGTCCAAGTTGTGGAGGTGTTAGTCTAGGAAATGTCACTCTTCACTTAAATTATAGTGGCTTCATATTATGGCATGCTATGATGGTAGACGTTACTGGAATGGTCGTCACGTTTTTTACTCGCTAATGCCCAACGAAACTACAGTTAGTCATGAGATAGTGTTGGAACACCTTCTCAAAATGTTACCTCGTATTTCTGCTGTTCGCACCTTCATTGATGATCGTTCAGCAGCACAGTTGAAGGCAATTCTTGTAGTTTTCTCACAGTGTGCCATCGCATTCTGCCGGTTTCATTTATGGCGTGGTTTGTCTCAGCGTTATTGCCAGATGGCAGGCTCAAGCGATTGTCAGGAGAACCGTATTAACCAGAGAAACCACAATGTGGTTTGCATTGTTAACAGAAGTCAGTTTAGTAGCCTGCTGCAGGCTTTGAAATCTGTCATTAACGAGGCCCATCGGCATCTTGAGAACACTTGGCTGCATTGTAAAATGGGTTGGGCCTCACCTAAAATTAAGGCCAAGTTGTTGTTTGGTAATCTTACCTGCGACCGTGTTGAAAACGAAACTAAGCACATCAAAAGTGCCTAATCGGAGCGCTCCAGTGGGTTTGTATTTTTCCGGCATATTGTGGAACGTTGCAATAGTGTGTTTGAGGAGTGCGAGTGTAGTTTGAATACTGAGCACATGAGGTTGTTTGAGCCGGCGGCAGGCCTGGAATGTCTGTCAGTGATTCTGAAACCACTGTCGCCATATGCCGAGGATGTTTTTCTTAAGCATCACGACGGCACCAATATAGTAATAGTGGTATAGTTCTCGACTCTTCCACGTGAAACACGCTCAGGTGAGCGTGATGAATGTACAGATTTTGAAGTCATATATACATTGGAACGCCACAAATGTAAATTGTACAATGAGCCAGCTATGTGAATGCAAAAACGAAACGGATATTATGTGAAAATAGAAGTTAACTTTAGGAAGAAGGTTTGAGTTACATACTTCTGAAACGATAGTACTTGGGATTAAAAAAATTCGATAAAATAGTTAAGTTGTTAGATTAATTGAGACTCCACAAGGAGATCACCGGCCTAATGCTCCAGGTAGCACCAAAGGGAATTGCTTGAAGAATGAAGGGGATGTACTGGCAAATTTTTGTAATCATTCCATGTAGATAGTCACGAAAAAATGTGCAGAAAATTTTGTAAGAGTGGGGAGAGATGGAAACGCATATACGTTTGCGGTGGAACAAACAAACCTCTCGACCGGACGTCAGTATTTGCTCAAATTTCAAAGAATTTTGAGGATATCGCGGTACGCTCAATAATTGCGGGATTTTGAGTGTCCGGGTGGGGTATAATGTTTTCTCGCATGGGATATATTAGTGAAACCAAGAGTGGAAAGCGAAATCACAGGATAAACGGAAGAACGCAAAACTGACCGTGAGCCGTTGTAGAGTCCAGACTAGCTATGGCCGGTCAGCCACGAATAACGCAATGTGTAGGCAAGGAATATATTGCCGACACGCGAAATCGACGTGAGAGCGAGAGAACAGCAAGATGAAACGTTATTACAGCGAAAAGACAAGCGAGCAGGCAGCGGAGCCGTACGTTCAAGTACGCGGGCGATGTGCTGGTAACCATACTCGTTCAAACAAACGTTTGAGCGCATGCAAAGGTTGAGAGACAAAAGAGTATAAAAGTTAACTGTAGCTTTAGCACAATTAGCAATAAACAAATAGGGTCGTTACACCATGACGAACAATGGGATATGTGTTATTCTGGCACATCTTCTTATGGGGCGTTAACGGCATTGTGTCAGTTGATGAAATATTTACCATAAGCGAACAGCAGTTATCAAATAACGCGGAAGGAGGTCGATTATCAGCTTCTTCTAGTATACGATTACTGCCGAATTTGTACGGCCGGTATATAGAATGTAATGAATGTTCGACAATACCCAGAGGTTGCCAGGTGGTCTATCAGGGGGAGAAGAAGGAAGAGTTGTAACGAAAGTTTTTTGTGTAGTCTTGAGAAGAATAGGTTGATTTTTTCCTAAACAATTTTAGCATGCTTTTGCATGGTGGTTTACAACACGGACACACGAGCTATCAATAAGTATGGGGTAAGAGTGTACCAGGATGATTGGGTTATTATCAACGGGCACGTGTATATTGGCACCTATACTTGTTGGCTATAGACATGTTTACCTGTTCACGGGCAAGTCGAAAAGTACAAGATCTATCCTGAAATGGATAATTTTGATAACTCCGAGGGATGCGTGACGTAACATCACACAACACAGAGGGTTTCCCATGAGATGTTAATAGCTTTGTTTTAAAGATAGCGCCCTCAAACAGGTAGGGGTTATAAATGGGCATGACGTTCGTTGTTTTTAGGCCTCGTTTTTATTTACGTATATTTTTACTAGCTCTGATTGCATACGGGAGTTTGTTCTAAATGTAGGAATGCTTTACTGGGGAAAAACTTTGAATGCAGTTTTTACCAGGTTTTAAAAGATACCAGAGTGAATTTCTTGTTCCAGGAGTTATACCCCGACATGTATTGTAAGCGAGTCGCAAAGCTGACGGTTAATCTTTTGCCATAGACCAGATTACACAGTAGTGCAAGGTTAAGCTTGAGTCACCGCAACCAAAGAGAATCGAGTGCAAGCGCCTGGCAGCGTTCTTTGTAGCTTGGAGAAGATGGATTACCCAATATACTTTTCGTGAATGCACGTCGGAGGCTTTCCAGAGTTAGCCCATCAGACTTGCGCGAGTGGCTATATATGAACCCGCAGTACTCACACTGGGGTCGTATACATAGTTTATAGAGGTTTAATCGTACAGCAGGTAGGAAGAATGAGTGTTTAATTTAACCTATCCTGCGTCTAGTTTTACCATCTAGTTGAATGAGTTGGGGTAGCGTATACTTAGGTCGTGCACTGATTTGGCGGTTGATATGCCGTTGCCGTCCAGCGTTATGGGGCCATCTGGCATATGGCAACTATTCACAACGATAGTGGATTTATTGACTGAAAATTTCATCAGTCAAGTTTGACACCGAGTCTCTTATGACACGAAGTCCTTCCGTATATTTTATAAACGTGGATTGAGATTGCCAAGAGGAAAACTGTGAACGAATTTGATATAATCAGTGAATAGGAGTATTTTGCCAGACTTGATAACCTCACACATATGGTTTATATATATGGGGAAGATTAACGGTTCCAAAACACTTCCTTGTATCACCCCACTAGTGACTGGTCTGGGCGTTGAGCTATTGTCTCTTATTTTCACTGTTTGCGTGCAGCTTGTAAGGTATCAAAATAACCAGCTAAGCAGTAGATCACGTGTACCAAAGGATGCCATTTTGAGCAGAAGACGCTTATGAGGCACGCGATTGAAAGCTTCTGCCATGTCCAACCGCCTATCCGGCGTCAGTAGATTCTGTCACACGTTTAGGAAATTCTTGCTGGCATGTCATGCAAGAACGATTGTTGAGAAACCCATGCTGGGAGTGGTTGGTAAGGTATCGTGATAATAAGAAAACGGCCATGCGGCTTTTTATTANTATTACGAATACGTTTGAACACGAATAATACAATATGCAATGAGTTGTGCTATTCGACATAGAATAGCAATGATCGCGTATAATTTTTGATACACTGGGCACCAAGATAGCAAAGATATGAATGGACAATGACGGCAAGAAAACACGAGGCTAGAGAATAATACGGATAAAATCGAGCACAATACAATACGCGATGAGTTGTGCTATTCGACATAGAATAGCAATGATCGTGTATAATTTTTTGATGCACTGGGCACCAAGGTAGAAATAATATGAACGGACGACAGCGAGGAAATTTATACCGAATTTCGAGTTACCCGCGCAATTTCCATTTCACAGCACCTCACTGAATCCGGGGGCTTTTGCTGATCCAACAAGGTCTCCGACTTGTTACTGAACCGCTTCTGGGTGATACGGAGCGAGGAGTTGAGTCAGGGACTATCTTGAGTTCACGGAGGTCTTAGCCAACGGGAGCATAATTACAGAGTTGATGAGTTGGTAGGTAGTAGGAGGAATTGGAGCTGCTCATCGTTCATCGATAGAAGGCAAGAGTCCCCGACTGCGTGATCCTCTTCACCCAGTGGTTCTTCATTGGGAATGGTCATGGCGTTAACAGACTTCCTTCTTTCAGCGCGCCATTATATGCGCACCTAGGAGCCGATTAAAGGCCACATCACTGGGTGCTAGCAACACCTGTGCTGTTTGTACGCTGCAGATAGTGACGACTCGTTGAGAGAGGCGAAATGCAGAGTGAATCCGTCTCGACTGCCGCTTGAGAATCGTGAGAAAGTGGTCACGAGGCCGGTGCTCATTTAGGAGAGTAAAACTGCCCAGAGTTCCTCGTCCATGCCTCCTCGCAAACTGAGGCGTATAAAGTAGGGTCACCGCGGGGCCGCGGGTAACTCTGGGAGTGCACGTTCAGACACTCTAACCGCCGTTTATAGGAGAGGCTTCTCACTCCAGTAACCGTGCACGTGGCTACCCTGTGTTTTCCTTCAAGTTGAGACACTTCGCTTTGTGTACAGGGGAACACTGTGACACAGCAGTATTCCAATGTCGGACAAACACGAGATGAACAGAGTAGATAAAACGCCACCCTGGATATCTTAGCAAAGAGTCAGCGGATAGCTCCAAGCGTTCTCCTAGCTTTAACACCGGCCTGTGTTGTGAGCTTGTGTTCTCAGGGTGTCTGTCACCAGCACTCCGAAGTCACGTTCGGCGTCACACTGTGTTCACAAGTGACCTCCAACATCACATGCCTCGACATCCTTGATATCCCTCAGGTGCGTGAAGGAACATTTCTATGCGTTTAGGGGCAGGCTCTACTGAACTATCAATGCTGATATCATGTCCAGATCCTGTTGCAAAATTTCGCTATTCTCCTCTGAGGAGATCGACCACCATACTTTCGTGCCGTCGGCGAAGACGAAGGTAGGCCACTGTGACTGGTCCAACAGATCGTTAATGAAGACCGAAAATGACAGGTGTCCGAGCACTGACCCTTGTGGCACACCGCATGGGACAAGCGGTCGTTCGGATAAGTGTTGGCTGACCTTGACAGCGAATGAAGTTAGCTATGCAGTTTCTAATAGAAGAGCTGACAGGGTACACTAACAGCTTGGTGGGCAAATGGTTACATGGTACTCTATCGAAGTCCTCGATGAAATCCAGAAGCACGACGTCCACGGTCCTGCCGTTAGCTCTTGCCTCCATCCATCGCTCTCTGGCAAGCAGAAGGTTTGTCAAGCAAGATCGCCGTCTTCAGAATCCGTGCTGTCTCCCATTTTGGGCGACAACCTATCAGATGCCCCATCACTTTGCCAAGCACACAAGCTGAGCATACTGGTCGGCAGTTGACAGCTTCCGACTGTCCTCCTCCCTTGTACATAGACGCAACCACTGCTTGTCTCCACTCCTTTGACAATTTACCTTCGTTCAGAGACCGCTGCTTCAGGTCCGTCGTGGGCACAGATAATTCCACCGCCAGTTCACGTAGCAACAAAGGGTAGATGTTGTCAGGGCCGAGAGATTCATTGACACCAAGCGACCGTACCTTACGTATCACTCCATCAACACCAAATGACATTTTGAGATGACATGGTTTGTCCTCATCCAGCAAAAGAGACATTGCGTTATCCTGCGAGTAGACCGAAGCGCAATGCCGAGCTACTAGCTGAGTCTTGTTCAGGCCTTCAACAACCTCGTTTTTATCCTGGTCCTCCAGTGCCGGGATTTTCATCTTGAGTTTGATCCGTCCACGGATATATTTCCGTAGCCTCTTGTGTGTTGCCGCCGATTCCACGGCCAGCCTTTCCTTGTACTGTTGATGCTTTCTTGGCTTCGTTGTACTACATTCATTCCGTGTTTTCCGGCACGCATCATAGGAAACAGGACCAGCCCAGTAACTCATCTGCTGTCGGTGTCTGTGCTTGAGGATGACATGCAATTCAACAGCGAGCCACGGTGGCCCTTCAAGCTGGGGACGACCTCGAAGCATCTGTATGAATCTTTCCCCGAGAACCAGTCAGTTTTGTTCAATTTTTCACTACTGTGCATCCACAGCGATCGTGCTACCGGCCCAGCCGTAGGTTTGCGGCCTCCCTCATTTCCTTGGGTAGAATTCTTCAGATATACCGTCTGGCGGGGTGGAGTTCGCCTCTCGCTCACGATATGTCCATCAACGCATGATCACTAGTCCATAACGAAGGCAAAATATCTACGCAATTCATGTCGAAATGTAGCGCTGAGAACACTGAATCCAGCTTGGAGCAGCATCCGGCCTGTAGCCGCGTGGGAGTCCCCACGTACCGGTACAAGCACGGCTCGTCAATGACCAGTCGAAGCAGTCTCCGAAAACCAGTCTGAACCACTAGTGCACGCTCATGCACTCCAGCCAATGTTAGGTGCGTTGAAGTCTCCCAATATCAAGCAGTGGTTAGCCGCTCCAAAAGTCCTTAGATCGCCCAGCAGTTGAGCTAGAAACTATTTGGGGGGAGCGACATATAACGCCAAGTGTGGTGGAACTGCTCTGTGTTAAAATTTTCTTGTGCCACACTCCCTCATATGCACCGTCATTGTCGGCTTTAGCTAACACGAGAGTAGCAGGAATCTTATCGCGAATAAGATGCCTTACTCCCCTGTTTGACAACTACCAACACTAAAGCAATCCGCGCGGAAGGAGGTGTATCCGGGGTTGGGGGGCGGACCTCAACATCCATCATTTCTGCTGACAATCACGTCTCGGCAAAGGACATGACTGCGGGGTTATTACTTCTAGTCCACTCATCTACCTCGTCTATCTTTTTTAGGATGCTCCGGATGTTTGAGCATACCGCTCTTGTCCGATCTAAAGTTGACTTTCTCTCTCTGAAAGGGGGTGGCTGAAGGCGTCACCGGAAGCTCTGCCGCATCTCTCCACCCGAGGGGATCAACGGGAACTCAAGGGGTTTCCACAGGACCTGAGACCTCGTCCGCCCGATTTGAAAATCCCGAATGAACAGGTCGGATTCCCGTTTATTTCTTCTACTTTGCAGTTTCTTTAGGGCCGTTCTTAGGCGTTCACTATACTCAGGGGCCAGGTCTTTTGCTGTGTGCACGTCTACATGACGCGCCTTTGACAGCGGTTGCAGGAGCAGGCGAGTCTCTAGTGCAGTTCCCAGACCAATTTTGACCGTCCTTTGTGGCTTATCAATATCATCCGCCTTCCGCCCAAGGCGAAACGCTGTGCGTACAGTAATTTTCGCAGCTAGATCTGCCGTCTGATTATGGAAATCTTAGTTAGCAAATCAAGAAACACAGCCATGTCGTGATCCAGCCGTGACTGAGACGTTTGAATGGTAGCCTCAGAACGGTTAAATACTATCACATATCGATCGCGTGTTAGGTGTAGCTCGCCAGACCTTGGCCGAGCCTACCTCCGAGTGTCTGCCAGGGGTTTGTGTGGTCACTTAAACATAGCTAACCTCCGCGACTTCGGGCCTGCTGATGGATGTTGCCATTTTTGAATTAATCTGTTGGCATTCATCCCCAGTGTTCCTCATTCTCGATTCAGCTGGTTCCTTCAAGGCTCTCACAAACGTGTGCCCCGGGACTCTCGCATCCACGTCCACTGTGGCGTTCACGACCACAACAGCGAATGTAGATTTAGAAAGTGCAGGGAAGCATGCTTACGACGCGGGTTTCCCGATCGTCTCTTCGGATGTGCTATACAGTTTTTGATGTGACAAAGTACATGCAAAAGTCGTCTCAATTTGAGATTAATAATAATAATAATGGTATATTTCTCAACCCATTTGTGAGAAACACGCTCGGATAAGCGTGATCAGTACACACATTTCAACGTGAACTACATAACGTACACATAATTGTTAATTGTACAAGACACCAATTATGGAAACAGAGTAATAGAACGGACAAAAAAATGAA
>QNGE01003700.1:28521-77746 GCA_008508345.1 Paragonimus westermani | reverse complement strand
TTTGCCAGTACCACCGCGCCTGTTCACATTACCTTGTATATGTGAACTTACTACAAACCACTAGCATCAAAGTTAGTGGGCCGGCATAAGTATCGCATCTATGCTCGTAGCTGTATAATGAATCCACATCATATCTACTGCTATAGGTTACATTCACTAGGATAACAATGTTGAGCTATTACCGTCAGGAAAGCCGCTTAACCAGTCTAACGCTTGTTTGAATTCTGAAGGTCGACTGGAATTTTCCGTCGACGCACTCTTCCACTCTGGCGGCTGCTGTGCGGTTGTGCTCAAGGTGCTCTCACGTTCAGCTCCCTAGCACCCCTTAATTGTTACGTTGAAGTCAGTTGGGAACGGTGAGTAAATCAATAAATAAAGTTTGTTTGCAGATTCATCGTTTTCTTCCTGCGACTTCCGATTCACGGTAGCATAAGGTTTGGGAAACTCTGGGCCTACGAATTCAAGATCTGACGGTACACACTAAACGTTGGACGATACATCAAGCCTCAAACCTAAGGTTATTTCAGTGTGAAAACGTATACAGGAGTGAAATTGTTGTGGAAGGATGTGGCAGAAAACGGCGGCAATGTAACTGCATTCTCAAAAACGAACGCAGATCACGTTCGTTTCTAGGTTGCGGTGCATCCAGACTGGGTCGCAGTTTGTCATACACGTGTAGACCGTTTTTGTCAAGTGGTTATCTGAGATAACGAACCGAGTAAGTGACAAGCTCACATTTTGCCCTCTTCAGCTTTAATCCGACTTGCTGAAGACGGCTAAGCAAAAGAGACAATATATGTAAACGTTCTGACCCTCAGTGATAAGGATGTTATGTAAATATGCACAACTGAATGGAACATCTTTTACCAGGCTGTCTATAATCATCCTAAAAATTTCTGGAGCCTATGTGTGTGTTTGGTTTAGTGTGAACACGAGAGGGTTCATCAATTTCCACTTGAGGGTAGGCATGACTAAGATCAATTGGGTAACGTTTGTACGGTGTTGGCTTTGATAAGTTTTTACATAGCATGGATTCCATCCTCGTCATGAAGAAACCAGCTAAACGTTGACCGTGGGGACTGCCTATTGCATTGCCTGGAAGTAAATGTATCGGATTTGACTGTTACATTGTATATGTGCAAGAGTAGTAATGATTTCAGTTCGAACACTGGAACAGGAAAATGGGTATTGCTCTCTAGAATGAAGCTGCATATGGTATTGGCGGTTTTATGCGCCGGAATTTTATTGATTGTGGACGTCACATCCAATGTACACATCATTTTGTCCACCAACTCTATCACATAACACCAATCCCTAGAACCTGTAGTTGTCAAATCGAAGTTCATGTCTGAAAACCACATTTTCTTTCCCAAGTGTACTTCAACTTTTCTTTTCATATTGTCCCTCGGTTATTTCAATACCTAATTAGCTGTCTTCGTCTAGCTACTCACAGTTGTAACAGACCTAATTTACATTGCATGTATTTAGTATATGTCGTTCAGTGATGATTATAGATAAACTCTTCTCTTACTGTATCTTATTAATGAAGTTTCGACCCCGACGACTGTTCTAAACATCACTGCCTAATACCTTATCTTTGAACTATTAATCCGAATTGCATTTAGACATAAGTTCATGGGTATTTGCTCATTCGCCTTTGAATTGAATGCGCGTTTCTTAACACCCGGCAATGTGACTCATATGTGCTATCGCGCAATCGTGCAACTTTTGAATCTTTGGTTCTCAATTCTCCAGTTTGTGAAATGAATGATTAAATTAGGTGTGAGATTTAATTAGCTGTACGTGACTTGTGAACGCAACGATCAGTGACGTTACTCACTGGTTTAAGACGGAGTGAATACTTTGTCATGAAGTGTCTCGCATATCTGCACAGAATATTTCTGAAGGAAAAAACAGTGATTGAATGAAATGTTCAGTAACAAATACAACCAGTATTGGATCGTCCCCTTTGGTACGCGCTCAGTCGCTTGATCCCAAAAACGAGAAACCAGAAGAGACACGGCTGCATTGTTTAGTGGACGAGCGAGACAAAACTTAGGCCACAGAAGCTCTAGATTTATAGGACAAACGATTACCATAGATGGCCGACAGACACGAAGCGAATCAATTGAGACAGTCATATATGGCAGTCAGGAAGTCAGAACAAATCACGTTACGGGGGGTATCAGAAGGCAGTCGCGAGAAAATAGACTGACCAGACAGCGCACAGGTGTTCGACCACACACCTGCAATATGATTGGCTGAGTGGGACCATACCACGACCCACGACCATAGCATCCGAGCTGGGCCGGTCGATTGATGTGGCGTGATGCGTCCTGGCTGTCTCGTTAGGAGGTGCGCCTCCAAACACCTCCCCTTTGAGCTCGTTGGTCGTACGTACGTGATTGAGGACTCACTTGGAGTGGTATGACAGCGGTCCTTGTGCGGCTCGATCGTCGAGGTGTTGGCAGTGTTTGGTGACTTCTTTTGAACCTCAACGTTCTGCGTCTCTGGCGTGTCTCTTGACCTTTGGCGTTGCCCAGTAGCTCTTCCAGCGGCAGGCTTCGACTCTCCGAATGGTCTGTTTGTCCTCCAAACGATCTGATCTGGTTAGCACGTCGTATCCACGTGTGTGGGCCAACTTGAACTTCATATAGTACTGTGACTCGACGTCTTCGAAATCTACCGGGTGTCCATGCAACCTTTCCCCCCCGGTAGTCTCTGGCCAGTACCGGTTGACAAATTCCAAAGTAACGGAACTGAGCTCCATGTTTTCTATTGAACTGTTGTTTAATAGGAAAATTCCTGTTGGCCTCCGGTGGCCTGGAAGGATATAGCAGATCATTCGATGTTCGCAGTCTGCCTCCTATCAGAGCTTCAGCTGGAGATTTCCCTTCCGGCACCTGTCGATTCGGAGTCGTTCGGTAATTGAAGAGGAAGGTTTCGAGGATGCCGGCTGTATGTCCCTCCCCTTTGGCTTTTAGAAGGGCTCTTTTGAACGTGTCCACAAATCGCTCAGCCTGGCCATTTGATTACGTATGGTAAGACGGTGACCGTATGTGATTAATGCCATTCCGCTTGCAGAAGTCCACAAATGTACCGGAAGTAAACTGACTTCCGTTGTCCGAGACGATTATCTCCGGTACTCCGAAACGACTGAAAATTTGGCCCAGTTTTCGCACCGTTGCGGTTGCCGACGTTGCCTTCATCAGGCAAACTTCTGGCCATTTTCTGTATGAGCCGACAAGTACCAAGAAGCGTTGACCATTTATTGGTCCGGCGAAGTCGATGCGCACGCGAACACACGGCTTCTCTGGAATTGGACACGATTGCAACTCGGCTTTCACGGGGGATTTGGCAGCCAGTGCACAAGCAGAACAGCTTTTGCAAAGTTTCTCTATGTGGGAATTCATGTGAGGCCAGTACACATAGCTACGTGCCAAAACTTTCATCCGAATGATTCCGGGATGGCCACGATGAAACTGCCACAGAACCCGCGTTCTGAGATTAGATGGGACGATCGCACGTTCACCGAACAAGATGCAGGAATTGACAGTAGAAAGACAGTCTCTTCGCTGGAAGTACTGCTTCATTTCACCATCAATGCAGTTCTGAGGCCATCCGTCGCGAAGATAGCGTTGAAGATTCTGCAGAACTGGGTCTCATCTTGTCGACTGCTGGATCATTGACGCAGTTACGGGAAGGTTTGACAGTAGAAAGACAGTCTCTTCGCTGGAAGTACTGCTTCATTTCACCATCAATGCAGTTCTGAGGCCATCCGTCGCGAAGATAGCGTTGAAGATTCTGCAGAACTGGGTCTCATCTTGTCGACTGCTGGATCATTGACGCAGTTACGGGAAGGTTTCTTATTATTTCTGCTACCACGTAGTTCACGTTGTGATCCACCGAAACAGCCGCAGCCAGAATGTCCTCGTTTTCCGTGGTACGCGAAGCAATCAGTCGTGATAAAGCGTCCTCTTGTCCGATGCTGGTTGTTGATTGGTATTTGATGGTAAAATCGTAGCCAAGGAGCATAGTTGCCCAACGCTGGAGTCGGTTTGCCATATACACTGGAACGTCTTTCTTTGATCCGAAAACTGCAAGCAGCTGTTTGTGATCGGTCAACTGAGTGAAGTGACGTCCATACAGCATTTTGTGAAGTTTCTTTATTGCAAATACAATTGTCAGTTTTTCCTTTTCGATTTGTCTGTAATTCTTCGCTGCTCCCGTTAGCGTTCTGGATGCGTGAGCTATTGCCTTTACAGAACCATCCGGGAATCGGTGGAATATGGCTGCGCCAATACCTTAGTTTGAGGCATCCGATGCTATCACAATCTCCAAGGTAGGGTCAAAGTGGGTAAGGAGCAGATCCGAAGCAAGCAAAACCTTAACACGATCAAAAGAATTTTGGCATTCAGCAGATCTGTTCCACACTGCATCCCTTCTCAAAAGTTAGTTTAGCGGCCCTCGGATATGGTGCATTGCAGGTAGGAAGGCACTGTAGTGACTCACCAATCCTAGGAATGACCGCAAGGTTGAGACGTCAGTTGGATGAAGCATTCGATTGATTGCGTCGATATTGGCTGGATCAGGCCGGCGGCCATGCTGGTCGATGATAAATCCTAAATACTTGATCGACTGCATAAGCATGTTGCGTTTTTCAGCACGAAGATGAAATCCAAACTATCGAATTCGGCTGAGGACACGATCAAGGTTTTCGTACAAATCACCGGGACCAGTGCTCATGACAATAATGTCGTTGAGATATGCTGCTACTCCGAGGACGTCAGTCAGCATCATGTCCATGATCTGTTGGAAGATTGCAGGCGCTGATTTCACTCCAAAAGGTAGACGGCAATATTAGAATAATCCCCGATGAGTGTTAATGGTCGGTAATTCTCTGGAATTCTCGTCAACTTCAACTTGCAGATAGGCTTCAACCAGGTCGAGTTTGGCGAAATATCTGAGCTTTGCGAACAAGTCTTCAGGGACTGGAAGAGGATACTGATGGTCCTCCAGCGCAGCGTTTATTCCTGTAGAAAAATCTGCGCACAGTCGGATGGAGCCGTTAGCCTTCTTAACAATTACAATATGGGTTGCCCAAGCAGAGTAATTAACTGCCTGGGTAACCCCGGATTTTTTAAGTCTGTCCAACTCTTCGTCCACAGTTGGTAGTGCGGCATATGGCACAGGTCGCTTTGGCCGGAAAACAGGTTTGGCATCTGAACGTAGATTCAATATTGCTTCCACCTTGGTACACCAACCAAGGTTTTCCTTGAACACCTCGGCGAGTTTTTCTACCAACTTCTCTGTCAGGTTCTGACTAACGTGATCCAGTTTCTGGCCTGCTAGTGGAGCTTGCACCTTCGTATGACTGCACAACTGGCTTAGTGGGCATGTCCAGCAGTTTCAGACGTTCAGTCCAATCCAAGCCCAGAAGATTCGAATTTGAATGCTCGGTAAGATAGACTGTGCCACTTGTATGGACATCACCGCATTCAATATCACAGTCTAACTCACCAATCAGTGCCAGTTTTTCTCCAGATGCATTCTGAGCTGAATGTTCTGTTTTCTTGTACGCCGGACGGCTAATGCTGTTCCACGTTTGTCGCGAGATTAACGTGATGTCAGTGATGTCAGAACCGGTGTCTAGCTGTAGGCGTGCCGGACTGCCTTTAATTTTTACCGACACGTACTTTCGGCGTGCAGCGAAGCTGGGGTTAAATATGGCCAAAACGGAATTCAGCCTTGCTTTTCGTTTCTTCGGTTTCTTCTGGTGGTTCCTTGAAAACGACGGCGGAATTCTGGGTGACACAGTTGAACGGCAGCACGTCTCTTTATGTCCGCATCTTTTACACTTCTGGCATTTGTGGTGCTTGAATGGACAGAACCGTACAAAATGCCAATCACCACAATGCCAGCATGCAGTTGGGGGCTTCGATAAGGGTTTTTCATCTTGCCTCTCGGTTCTTCGGTTGCGTGGCCGCTGCGAAACGGTATCGACCGCAGGCGCTCCTGATTATTTAATCATGGCCGTGCCATGTTTCAAATTGATCAACCGTTTGCACTCCGCTGTCACAGATGACAAAGTCATGTCAGGGTCCTGTTCAATCTTGTTCAAAATTCTGGTACGAATGTCATCATCTTGGGCGGATTGTAGACCGCAGATGAATATTAGACACTTGAACTGATCCTCTGTCATTGTCCTCAACTTGAACTTTTCACGCTCCCTGTTGACTGTACTGGCGTAAGTGACAAAATCTTGATGTTCATTTTTCACTAACTTGAGGCATTGATATCGGATGTTGAACAAGGATTACTGCTCTCCGAAAATATTCGTCAGTATCTTCAGTTTTTCTTCAAAAGTAAGTTCACGAGCTTTCTTTGGCAGAATGAAATCAGTAAACCTCGAATGTTCGGTCGTACTGAGTTTGCGAAGAAGCAATCGCACTTTTCCTGCATCATCCATGTCAGTCAACTCCACTCAGAAGACATCTTCGTATCGGCTGAACGAGGATTCGAATGTTACTCCGGCATCGGCATCATAAACAAGTTCATTGGTGCTGTTCGTGATTGCGTCCACCGTTGATCCCGGTTTAGCGTTTGAATTTGCTGACGTCAGAGATAAATTGCGCGTTAGTGTTTCGATTAATTTCAGTTGAGCCGCATCGAATTGTGTCTGTTGCTGCTGCAGGATCAGTTCCATTTCCCCCACCGAGATTGTCATTTACCGCGTAGGTTACGTGTGTAGTGCCCAAGGTTGCCAGTTATTGGATCGTCCCCTTTGGTACGCGCTCAGTCGATTGATGCCAAAAACGAGAAACCAGAAGAGACACGGCTGCATTGTTTAGTGGACGAGCGAGACAAAACTTAGGCCACAGAAGCTCTAGATTTATAGGACAAACGATTACCATAGATGGCCGACAGACACGAAGCGAATCAATTGAGACAGTCATATATGGCAGTCAGGAAGTCAGAACAAATCACGTTACGGGGGGTATCAGAAGGCAGTCGCGAGAAAATAGACTGACCAGACAGCGCACAGGTGTTCGACCACACACCTGCAATATGATTGGCTGAGTGGGACCATACCACGACCCACGACCATAGCATCCGAGCTGGGCCGGTCGATTGATGTGGCGTGATGCGTCCTGGCTGTCTCGTTAGGAGGTGCACCTCCTAACAATCGGTCCGTTCTGGAGTCGCTAAACGTGCCATGTTCTACCTTTTGCTGGGATCGGTTAATCTATTCAGTAGTTTACTCTTCAGCTTGAGACACAGATGGCGCATTTCTAGATTGATTACACGTTCAAATGTGGGACCGTTTCGTTTTTGGCGTTATTTGTTGCGAGCCTTATCAAGGGTTTCCGTTGGGTTTGGTGCTCACAGTAGGGAATATCTGCGATATCTCTGAGCAATAACTGGAAGGGACTGATTTACTAGTGGGATACTTCTTTATTTTCTGTAGACAATATTGTCAAATTGAGTTATTCTCAACTGTCCCACAAAACACACCCCGTACACAATCGAGATGATTCTCACGGAATGTGCTGTGTGACAAACCCGGTGGATGTTCAGGCACAAAATTAAGCGGACGAACATTCTCCCTGAGAAAAACTGTACTCCAGGTACACATACCAATTCCGTGTGTGATATTTTCTTCATTTTATATTTCATTATGACAATCTCTCATAACGGCTTTATCAGATCACACTGTACATTATTGCTTGACTTGAGAAATAGATACAACATTTTTGAATTAACTATGCTACGCATATGCTTCAGTTCTTCCTTCAACGCTGGTGATTAACATCCGGGTAAGACATTCCGTTGTTAGATTAAGTTTCAGATCCAAAGCTCCGTACCATCAACTACGGTTGGGATATCCCGGATAATTTCCAATGCTACTGAACATTTAATAAAAATTGCTCATTTTTGGTGAGTCTAATGCTTGATTCCACTCCGCATTTTGTAGAAAGTTTTCAAACGCAGGAAAGCAGTAACGTTGGTTGCATTCAAACGGGTTGATATGATTCAAATGGAATTTCAAATATCGATCACTTTCTACGTCAATAGACCGGTGTAATGTTGTTTCCGTCCTTTTCTATTCGATGCACACAATATGCATCACCTCGTAGCAGACATCGGAAGTTTGGAATCTGATACCAATGTTGGTATTCTAACAATATTTTTAGGCGATGGAAATCAGTCCGACAGATATATCATTATTGCTCCGCAGCGCCTGCAACACACTGCGGATTCTGAGAAGTTGCACCATGCTGATTCTGGAGTTGTCAAACAATAAGATTAATTACAATACTTCCGTAATCGCTGCAGGTCCATCACCAATAAGAGGAGACAATTAGTACACTGATGACTTCCGTTTCGTTGTTGAAACTAACGAACAAGATTTTGTGGAGTTAAGCTGCTGTACTCTTTTCCCATAAACTGAACCCTGTCCGTCAAGAGCCGTATTCTGTTCGACTGTTAAAGTAAACCTTCGTAGAAGGTTGTTGTACCTCTATTCGAGCCCCATCCGCTACATACCTTACGGACAATAACGACGGCAGTGAGAACAAGTGACTCAGTCGAAGCGCACAATGTATTGTCCCATTTAAAAGCATTCGGGTCATTTTAAAGTGCATGGACGAGTGAGCCGTTGGCTGTTGAAGCCGCGACCCATCAGAACACGCTACGAGCCTTGGCACGAGTGTGGGGCACACAGGCGGCCTTGACGCGTATACAACAATGGTGCTGGATATATTAGTTTCAAATGGTATGTGCAAACCTTTTATCTTTCGAGTGGCCCATTCCTACTGTGACATCTCTGACGACCGATGGTGGAACAATTAACCTCAAGAAGTGCATGTTTTTAATAAAATATGAAACGTTTCTGTTATTTTGTTGACAAAAATGTATTCAGATAAGCTTACAGTACTTATAATGAACTGTATTTCCAATGTTGTCGAATCATGCCTGACTGTTGTTTTTTTTCTTAACTTTACTCACGCTCGATACCCTGGTTTAAAACTCGTCTGGCATCCTTACTTGTACCACAGACGTTATGCAGTTCCCCACGGACTAATGTCTGTCAGAACGCTGTGCAATTCATTTTTGTTCTCCACAAGCGCGAAGGGTTTTTGTCTACACTTGCTCCTCACCTACAGCATCACAACCATGATTGAGCAAGACGGCTATCATTGATTTGTAGGTCTCAGAGACTGAGTCCAACCCAACATTAATGTGATCACTCTTAAGTATGCATTTGATTTGAGAGTTACTGTTGTGACTAAGCATGAGTTTACCACTTATCTTTAGTCATTCAGCTACGATTCGGTGTTCGTGTATTGCTACCGTCAAAACCACACTGGACCTTGACGCGGTGTGACGGCTTGCGTATCTTGATAGTCTGTCGGATTAAACCAGAAAGTGTGGCCATCACATCGACAGAGCCACTCATACCAGACAGGCTATCAGGTAGAGCTCTGACAAACAACAGTCTCTTGGTGTGATGATGAGGAGCGATCGCACCGTGTTACTCATACCGCTGCTATTCAGCAGTGAGAAAGGAGCATGGATTTTGACATCGAAATAGCTGCAGAAGAAATACAAAAAGAAGTATTGGAGTGCAACATTGCATGAAACGGTTCATTGTACATGAAAGTGCTGAGCAGTGGCGCCTGTCGCAACCGTGAGCTTCCGAGATCAGTGTCATACACAGAAGAGTGTTTTTATTTGTAGTGATGTTGAAACGCATAAGCCACTTATTAGCTTTCTTAATAAGCAAGTTTTGCACCATCAACCTTCTTGCCTCAAAACACTTGTCCTCTGAGTTGGAAGAAGGTTGGCGTTTCTCCGGAGAGGTGCTAGTTTTGATACGCTGTCGTGCGGTACAGGTTTGTGGATCAAAAGCTGTGATCGACAGACCCAATCGTTTTCGTGTCTTGATCTGAGCTTACTGGCAGTATCTCAGCTCATATAACCAATGAATTTCCACGCGGATAATTCTATACTGCATCAGCCGCCTCGTTGTAGAAACTATCACCTTGTCTTACGCATACAGCAGAATAAATGGCCGAAACACATTGTTGCTGACCCCTTCCGCACTGTCCTACCAAACTTAGCTCCCAGATCCCTCCCGACCCCAGTTTCTGGTGATTACCGTGCAGTTCCCACCGCATATATAGTAACACTGTGCCAACAAGTCGCATCTCTTATCACCCAACCCCAGGCCTCCATTGTCCTTTGCCTAGTCCCAGAGTACGAATTACTACTCATGCCGTCAAAGTTCATAATCCAAAACAGATAGGTCAGCAGGCTGCTCTCATGCGAATGTTAGACTCGTCAAACTTCGATGTCTGTTATGTTTCAGAGACGAGAATCCAGGACAGTAGTCGACGTATGAAACTAACAGCACCCGCAATGTCTACCGGATACTGGATGTAGTCTTCACCTGGATGGCCGTAGTCCCATTGGTAGATTGGGCTCCTGTTAGCAGTAGAGTTCCTACCACCCGCCTGGCAGGCCCTTTTAAGGTCACTTGTAAGCGCAAAAACCTCGGAAGTCTTTTGATTGTGCCTGTTTATGCTCCATCTAACTGTAACGACGTTGGTGTCTAGACCACATTTTACTCGGATCCGGCCGTTCTCCTTCAGCCGACACGTGGTCCTGATGTAGTCATTCTGGTCGGGAACATGAACGCTCAGCTCGGTCGCCATGGTGAGGTTAAGTCTCGTTTAGATGGCAGTTTTGGTATGACATTGCATCACTGGAATAATTGCGGCCGACCATCACAGGTGTACGCTGAGAATAAGCAATTTATGGCCAACATTATTTGTAAGCATTGTGTGTAAGCATTGTTATACTTGGCTCCCCCTTTCCACAATCAGCCCTGGTCTCAGATGGGCTACCTAGCTGTTGGTTATGGGTGGAGAGGCTCCATTCAGAAGTGTGGTTCTTATCGAAATACCTCCTTGGATCCGGATTATGCGTTGGAAGGTTGTCAATTTGTTCTTGCTTTGCTGACCAATGACAGCAACGCTTAACTGTTGAAAACTGGCTACACCGTAGATAAACCATAAGTGTCAGGCCAGCTCAGAATCCAGGTTTTTTAGTATGTGTCACGAGAGTTCGTGGTTTACACAAGCACTGCATCTTTGAGAAATCCCTGAAGTTGTTAGATGCTACACGGAACATTTCTCCTGACAGTCCGTATAACGGCTTTATGAGGAATATCCATAGTAAACTGAGACAGCTTAACGCTGATCGTGAAGCTTTGCTAATGGAAAAAGTTAAGTTTCAGGGACACCTTTCAAGCCTATACGTGCTACTGGTCCCAGTTGACAATCTGTCGATGAAGCTACCAGCGAGGCAGATGGTACACTCATTTACAATGAATCCAGAAGGTTAGAGCGATGGGCAGAACATTAGAGATTCAATTTAGTTGGCCTCCTTCTTCTGTTATGTTGCCACCACAAACTTCTGTCGGCTCACTCTGTTCGGGAGATTGAATATCATGCACTAAGACTGAGATCCTCGATTGCATTTCGGTTCTCAAACGTAAAAGAGCTGCTGGTCCAGAGGATCTCGTGCCGGAACTTTCCAAAGAAGGTGAGGATGCATTAGTATAGGCTTTGACGCAGATGTTGCAACCATTGAGGACGACGGAGACCATCCCTTTGTGCTGAGGTTACTCGACAATAGTTCCCATATCCGAGACGGGAGTTCTGGAGACTTCAGAAAACTATAGGGAAATTATTTTGACCCCAGTCATCACTAGGGCTCTGGCATCCATTATAATTCATTGACTGCAGCAGGGTGTGTGTGTGAAGGCAAACATTAAAGAAGAACAGGCAGGGTTTCGCCATGGACGGAGCTGTATAGATCATACTTTTACTATTTGTCAAATTCTGGAGGGGCGTCTTATACACCTCCGGCCAACAGTCGCCGTATTTCTCGACTTTAAAGGTGCGTTCGATTCAAGGGACCGATCTAGAGTTTTACTATTGCTCAACCACACTGATAACATGTGAAAATACTGTCAGCGCTTTATTCTGATAATTCGGCTGAGGTGAGAATTTACGATTAACTGTCCAAGAGTTTCGGCACCGGGAGCGGCGTGCATCAAGGCTGGCCACTTTAACCATTTTTGTTTAATTTTGTGATTGAGGATATAATGGAGGATTGCCTGCGACACCTACAAGATGCCGATGTGAACTTCCTACCTGATGAAAGGTTGGCTAATCTTTATTATACTGACGATGGCTTGTTGCTTTTTAACATCTTTCAAGAAGCGCAAACAATGCTGAACGGTATTTCTTACTTCGTTGAGTACTTCAGAATGTATTTTGCGGTTTCAAATTGTGAAATGCTTCTGCAATATTGTCACCAATACGCAGTCACGGAGGTTTTTTGGCCGGTTTGTGCACTTGGGAAGCTTCATCTGCAGCGGCGGCGGAGGTGTAAGAAATGAAACGGAAGCACGTATATGTAAGGCTAGAGTGATGTTCACTAGCCCGCGGCATCTCTGACGAAGAAGAGCTATCTCCCTGAGGCTTAAGGATGGCGGATATACGGCGACAGTGTGGGCTGTATTAATTTACGACAGAGAAACACGAACGCTCAGGTTTGGAGACATGAACCATCCTCAGGTACTTGATCACCGCGTTTGATAGCTCGTATCGGGTTGAACCAACGAGGAAGTTAGGAAGCGGGTATGCGGTAGTGATTGTCGGACGAACTCTTTTTTGCCCCTATATTTGCGTAGACTCAAATGGCTAGGTCGTGTGCTAAGGATGCCAGGTAGTCATGTGCCACATCGACCCCACAACTCTCAGAGTCAGTGGCTTGAGATGTTAGAAGAGGCGGCGGCTAATCGAACTACGTGGTGCGAATTTTGTCGTGGTTCGGCAGAGTTGTCCGTGAAGTGGGTGCACTTGATGGCGCGCAGCAATGAAAGCCGTAAGGAAACTGTATTGCTGATTGCGCCTTATTTAAACTTACGATTTTGTTGTTTGTTTCCCAAGTGTAGGCGCTTTTTACTGAATGTTTGAATATAGACGAAGCTATTTTTCAGTAGTTGGGTTCATTTCCATCCCCTTCTTTTTCCTCTCTTCCCGTAAAGGGATTGCTTTCTTTATGATTGTGTGACAATTAAACATCAGTGACAACCACTAATGTATTGCTGTCTATCACTTTGATGATGACTGTGTTGTTAGTTATAGATCTACAACTAGGAGATCCGAAGTGAAACTGATGAAAACGAGCTGCATGTTTGTGTCCACAACTTCATAGGTTTGGTGACGATGACTACTTGCTTGTGCAGCCATTGTCAGCACAACTTGCTGAGATTACACGTCATGTATGTAAACACTGAAGCCCGATTCTATCTTTACTGAAGAACAACTACCAGAGATAAATTCTCTGACATTTAGTAAAATTGGGAAGAACTGTTATTTGTCCCCTGATGGTTTGTTGAATCTTAGATACAATCGCCATCTCGGTTACTTTATATCGTGTTGTTTTAACTGATTTGCACTAGATGAATGTAAAATTCCTCCTAAGCTCGCCTCTGTTTCGTATACTGACCGTACTCTAATCGGTTACAGCACAATTTTCCTTTCTATCCCTCCCATGCATGATTTCTATTGGTTCCCAATTCCACTATCAATGTCGTATTGTAGCGAGAAGGCGTCCAATAAAGCACAATCTTTATTGTCCAAATCGCTAGTCACATGCAACGCGCTCTCTCTCGTTTATGAGTCATAATTCCAACCCGCAACACCTCCCGGTTTCCGTTCTCACGTCGTGTGCACTTCCGACCGGTTTACGTGTGTGATCGGCGCCTTCTATCGGGGGGGTTTCCGTTTGCCATTCCTCGTCTGTTTGTCCGATTTCGTTGCGCGATGGCTCGTCCGGTGCTCGTGATGTGCGCCATCCACCCAATGTTGTCCTTGACCGTATTCCAACATCGTGTTGAGATGTTCCTCTAAATGTTGGAAAAACCACGCCTCCGATCTGGCCGTCTGTCGTATTTCGCCTACCCTGCCTCGCCCGTTGGTCCGATCCAGTCGAGCGATGACTCATCCGGTCGCGCACGTTGTCCTTAATCCGATCGCGGCAGGTTTTCGAACGTACCTCCCCCCACGTTGAGGCATTCGGCCGAGCGTTCAAAAACTCGCACCTCCGACCTGACAATCCACCGGACGCCTTAGTCACACTCAGGAAATGACAAACGGAAAGCTTTGATTCTTCTGACCTGCTGGTGAGAAGGATAGAGTGAATATACCAACCATTTTAAACAGTACCCCAACTGCCTACCCAAGACCTACTCATAGCCATCAAAACGTAGACCTTAGCCTGTGTTTCATGAAATTTGGCGGCGTACATATGCAGATAACAATAGTCCACTTCTTCATATTTAAGTTGACCCGAATTCCAGTTTGCATCAACTGTTAACGTCAGTTGTACGCTTCAGATGAGAAGGTGTACGACGAGTCATTAACCACTCACAAAGGGGATTAGTGTTCGTTTAATAGATTTCTACAGAGTCCGACTGACTAAGGAGCCAACCTTTTCAGTTAAACGTCCCAGTAAAACCATTTGCACATAGGCTCAGGGGCTCTACATCTGCGTTGAATATGCCAAAGTGTACCGAGACTGAAAGCAATGTAAGTTGCTAGTGGAATGCAGCACATGGCATCATAGGAGAGAAGTCAGCTAAGTTTTTCAAAAGTCGGAGTCTCAGAACAGATTCACGATGTTTGGATTGAGATGAACCGAATCGTGAACGCGACAACAATTCACGTTTCTCCAAAAGCCATTTGAATAAAATGCACATGAGAATTGCCGATTTGATTGATGGCACAGAATACCAAAGCCATTTTGACGAAGTACAATACCGCACATGCACCCCACTGATGGGAAAATTGTTAACGAGTCTGAACATTCTGAAGTCATTCTACTAAATCTGGCTGCTAACAGAGCACATTGTGGGAGACTGCAGAGTATCACGAAGCAGACGAGTAGAAGATGAAGAACCCCGCCGTTTCCCTCATGCAGTACCGGATATGGTGATTACACAAAATTCATTATTCTTACATTTTCCCAATACTGTTCGAATATTACTGTATGCTTCCCTAATTTCACAACCCCAGCCTAAGCCTGTTTCCGATACAGGTTTGGTGGGAATTGCATAAGTCAGTTGAGACATCTGACACTATAGTGCATTCGTACGCGTTAAGCATAGTCAACCGATAAGTAATCACGAGGTTAAGCATTAGACGTTTGGTAGCCAGTTGCACAGTGTTTAATTTTATTAACCATCAGCATGGAAAGTAATGTTTGTATTTCACATTAAAGCTTCAATGCTGTACAACCATGAGGAGAAGCAACAGGCTGTAACTTGAAGGGAAAAGAAAGAGATGTAGAAGCTGAAAATACCAGTCTTAAACATTCAAAATCAACGCGCATAGAACTGACCTATAGCTGAAAATGGAGTTCTGTTAACGACGCGGTTTAATTGCGACTTTCATACGCGTCTTTTTTCGCTAGCTGCAATTACTTGACGAACAACCCAATCAACTAAGGAAAACAGTCAGACGACTACCTGCTATCCCACCTACTGTCCCTGATCAATGGCTGTGGATCGCGACTTCCACAGTCCGGGAGATGAACGAGAATCTACATTGGCCAGCCCTCGTATGACTGATTCAATATTTCAACGCTAAGTCACCATCCACCGGTCTGACTTTATTCGCCAGTCGATCGTGACATCGGTAGAAAGTACTACATACAACAGGCCACTAACTCGAACAACCACTTGTCTACATAAATTTAGAAACCCAACAAAAGGGCTCGCCTGACACTCAGTACTGAATATCCTCTTGCCCAAACCATCGTTGGTTATACGTTCGTGCCATTCGAATCGAGCGTAGACATCGATGGTGAAATGTCTGAGGACAGTTCGTCTTTTGCTCGGCGTTCAGGGATACATGAATTTAACATGTTTGGCCTGGTGCCGGAACTGCCGACCGACTTTCTGTTATGTTCAATACCCCTGATCGATGACGAAATTAGCCGATGTACCGTTTGAGGAGAGACAAAAGAGGCCGAAAAGACGATGGCATTGACGGCATTGATGAGGGCCAAGTGGATTCAGTAATTTAAATCCTACTGTTGTTTGGAATCTCGCAGGGTTAGCTGAGGCGAGACAAGAGTGTTTTATGGATTTTCTTTAGTATCATTTGACTTGCTCGTTTCGTCCACGCGACGGCCCGATTTCGATACAAGGTATTCTGAATGAAGTCCGACTTCTTACCCTCCCTCATAATCGAAGCAGATAGGTTTTGTCTGCTTGTATAATAAACGTGTAACATTATCAACGAAATACGCTTCCCTATCGGTCAGATAAACGGCTAGTTTTGAATCCCTGAGTGCACCATAACCAACGATAAGCATCAGACTCGAATGGCAATTGCTCCGACTGTAACACGAGAGTACATTTTGCATCTAACGTCTAGGGTATGTGGTTGATGAGGTGAAAAAACGGCCAACAAAAGTACGAGAACCATCAGCCATACATCAGAATGACGCATCTTCTGCTGTCAATGACTAACCTCACATACATTCTTATAAAGAATTTATGGATGGCAATACGTCGGAAGACGTCTGGAATCGATGAAGCGCTGTTAGTTTTGTTTATGAATTAGCAAGCCAATCCATACCAATAGCAGATTTGGCACATTTTCAGCTACATTTGCTCATACAACGAACTGAAAATATACACTAATATGGGTAAAAGCCTATAAGGTAGAAATTAACGGCCAACATAGTTTGTTATTCGAATTTTTTGAAAAACGTGTTTACTACAAGGAACGCGAGAAAACGAAGAACTCGGTTCCCTCTATGTGTATGCGCGTTCATGTAAGCATTAGGTTAAATACCAGGCGACGTGTATGTGGGAAATAGCTGCACTCCGTTGGTTCGATATGTAGTGGAACCACTGTGGTATGTCTTGCGGGAAAAGTTGTTCCGAATTGTGAAACCAACTGAATTAGGCTGCGTACGAGGATAACAAGTGCACCCAGAGATTTAAGAGAATTACCTACATAATGACCGTGATTAGTTAGAAGACCGGGGAACACAGTTGAAGGTCAAGGGGGAAATACCATATTAACCGTGTGAACGAATGTAAAGACGGAGAAGTAGTAAGAACTCGCTCACTGTTGTGAAGTAACTACTTAAGATTAGGAGGAAACAAACAACCACAATTTGTAACTGTGGAGTGTTGACACGGTTTGAAAAAAAACGATGGCAACAGACGTTGTAAACCGTGTGTGAATAAAGGTAACTGTGATGGTTCGCCGTTTTGATAAATTCGGCTGTAAATTACCACATGGCGACTAATATACATATTAAACATGCCAATCGGATTTGCATAAACCAGCGTATGAACACTGGCATGCTTAGGAATAAGTGCTTCATCAGAAGCGAGGAGATCCTGAGCATACAACGTGAAATATATGAGGGGAGTATGGCCCTGCAGAGGACACCAGAGTTGTTATAAATGAAGAATGACTGCACACAAAAGTAAATTGCATTTGTAGATCAATGTGGTTTCCGACAAGTCTTAGATGATCACGATCAAGAGGTACCGATCGATGTGGGTTAAGAAAGACACTTTATTTTAGTATCAGGCACACTCTTAAAGTCCAAAATAACATCACCGGGTAGCTTCATAACATTTATTGAGCAAACAGGGAATATACGTTGAAGATACGCCAGTTTGACGGCCGAGCAACGCTTGTATCATCCCATTCGTCAAACCCATGAATGAATAGCAGCTGAACGAATCAATCCCCGCTCACAACAGAAAATACTGAATCTATGTTTCGCTCCAGTACATTAATGTTGGGATCGGAAGTTGAATTGAAGATCTCGTTCTGCTTCTAAAGTAACAGGGTTGACAACTGCTCGTTGTTCTTCTCGTCTGACACGACAGAGCCACCGCGTCGGTTTCTGGATTAAACACAGAATAGTTGAACTGC
Source organism: Paragonimus westermani (assembly GCA_008508345.1). Taxonomy (NCBI): domain Eukaryota; kingdom Metazoa; phylum Platyhelminthes; class Trematoda; order Plagiorchiida; family Troglotrematidae; genus Paragonimus; species Paragonimus westermani. Next base: position 59,699 of record QNGE01003700.1, on the reverse strand, counting down.
AAAACGATGCCAAAAACTGCTAAGGAACTCATGATCGTGCTACACTGACAGTTCGCTGTAAGTATACTGAGAAATAATTCGATTGTAAACAGGCAGTCCGTTGCGGCTGAAAGTGTGGAAATGTGGTTGAGTCGGATCCAATGTGGAGTGAAATCCTTAATGACCAACAGCCTCGCTTCACAGGTGGGAGTTTGATAGTTCAACAACTGGAGAGCTTCAACGAAAACACAGTATAGTCGTTTTCAGAGCGAGTCTGTGGAAAATCCTTTTGCAGAGAAAGCTGTAAGCAATTGCAAGTGACAAATACTTTTAACGGTCAAACTCTCTATCTACTCATCAGCAACTCAAAACATTCACAATTTCAGCGGATGAACGTTCAGCATCTGCCGTCAGTTAACAAACACGTTGAAGTACAGCTGTTGATTCAAATATCAAACATTCCGATCGCATAAATTAATGTGATCTGGAACCGGGTGACCAACTCGGTCACCGGTTTGTTTGCTACTAAATGCATAAAAATAATCGATCTTTGATCATATAGTAACTTCGAAGCAAGCATTGACTACAAAGATACCATCTACCGATGACTTTAAGCATCACAGGAAACAAAGTGAGAACCAGAGAATGCCATGCTTCTTCAAAGGAAACAAGGTCGTACTGACAAAAAACTCGTAATCGTGAGCCACTAATGATGAATATGAATCAAATGGATGGGAAACAAAACAAAGTGACCCATAAAATAATCAAATGTTTTGCCCTATAACAACAGAGATCCCGAAAAGTAATTATCGGATGTGTTTTTATTAGCAGTAACTGTGAGTAATAGTCTAATGTGTAAACCAGACACTGAAGGTAAACTGCGTGGACAACTGAAACGAATGATATGGGCAAGCTCGAGACGTAACTAACGGAGCATAACAGATTTCGTTATCATGTCACATGCAACAGAACTGGGGCTATCCACCAAAAATACGCTAGCCGAGAAACAGTACCCCACCAACACCCACATCACCCTTTAGGTCACATGTATATCATGTGCCTGAGAAAACGACGACCAGCACATGCTAACTCAGCGAGAGCACTGGTCCGATTAGTTAAACATTTTCCACCAACACTACACGTGGTTGCATGTGACTACCACAGCGCTTTGACGCCAGCCAGAATGCTGTGTAACGACGATGTTACTGCGTAGCCCAGTTCCAAGCATTGAAGGTGTAGTAGATAGTTCCTGCAAACAAGCAGACATAAGTTAGCGCGGCACACTGGTGAACGGTGAAAATGACTTGCACCGCTTTGACCCGATCACTGAAATGACACTGATGGAGATCATAGGTGGTGCAAAGGAAATCTGTTTGGTAGACGCTGCTGCTGCTGTTCATGTTTATTCTTCCGACAAACGTATCACACACGATAGCCATTCTGACAGTCACAAGCCATTGGGTTACATGAAAGCAACCAACCAGTTTCGCCAAAGTTTCTGGCACTACTGACAAGGAGGCCGTTCAGTTAGTTGATTTCGCAAATTCGTTTGTAGAAATGTGAACTGTGATTATAATATATGTTCGGCATGTACATGAAAGGTCTTGATGCCCAGATGCACCGAAAATGAATGAAAAACAGTGCATGTTGTGAAAATAGATATCTTGTAAGTTTCCAAGTTAGTTGAGAGACTAAACGCCAGCGCGTAACATAGAAAACTGATTTCCGGTGATTGCGGAGGGACACACAGCTTAATCGAAACATGAAGCATACCACGCAATAAGTTACAGCAGTAGGCTTTAAGTGGCAGCAGCGGTAACTACGAATTCTTCAGGATGGGTTTCAGCCCTAGTATTGCACACTTAGAAGCTAACGTGTAGCCGAAATAGTGCATTCAACCCTGTAAAAAATAACTCTTGGCATTGCCTGTACAGGAAAGTCAGTAACGATTATTGTTGATTAAAAGGTAGAACCCGATGGCTGTGACCAAGTCGAAGAGTCATCAGTCTTTTCTTCACAGCAATTGAGAACCGTTGAATTCGACATCCACGAGAAATGGCGTAGGAATCAGCAATAATCCGACCTGCAGAGTTGTTTTAAAGACAGAATTATGGGAAATCTAGGATTCGACTGGATTTGAACCAGCATACGCAAACGCCCTATTAACTAAGCTAGGATGGACGGAAAACCCGGTGTAAATAGAACGTTTTGAACTCCGTGAGTGGTTTCACACTTCGGCTGGTAGAGCACTTGGGTATGCTATTTTCGTCGTTAGTTCGGATCCGACAGAAGTCCACATTTTTCATAACTGTGTATATCTCAAATACACCAACTATTTCATCCTGTATGACCCAAACTGAAATGTGACGGTGCGGATTTTAAGTAGAACACTGAGCATACGACCCACCGACATAGTAGACCAACCACATTGAAAGGAAATGGCTATCCCAGTGAAGTCACAAAGTGAGGCACGGTAATACGAAAATCGTGCAACCCGCTCGTTCAACCGTGGAAGACTACTGTGCCACTTACCTATAAAGGGAGATATTACGGTAAAGCGTTAAACGTAAATTCTACGAGACCCTCAGATGCAGTCACGTATCGCTCTTTTGGACTTTGAACTTGGAAGATGAACTTTTTGTCTGGTCAATCCGTGTCCATGGGGTCGTTTCTTGCCGTAGTGCAGTCAACTAAACGTTTATCATAGCTGTTCAGCTTGAATGAGTGAACGAATCAACAGTACAACTGTAACATATCTGATCGATACGAATAACAGGAACCGTACGCAAACATCCCGTGTGACGTAGAGTTCCAATGAATCATTTGAAAACGGTCGGACAACGGGTGCCAACACACTGTCGAATTCATCGCTTTCCGGTTAAGTAATCCAGTTTTGTTTATGCGAATGAGTTGTTCAAGCCTCGCAGCGATGAAAGTCAAAAGTGGAACTAGCTGGTTTCATGCTCTTTTGTGATTTAGGATCCACCTCTGTGAGATATCCTCCAGTCATTCATTGCTGATAGTTGTGATTACTGACACTGAGTGGTGAGTTAGCAACTTCTATGGCTTAACCGTATCATCAAATTCCTCCAGTTCGCTGCATGGTTCACGAAAATCCAAACGACCTTTCTCTAACAACTGCATAAAAAAAGCAAATTGAGCAAATGAATCCGGTCTCAAAACACACTTCCCACCCAGGACGTGTGAGCAAGATCTTGCTCACCGAGACACTTCGGTTGTGAAAACCAGGAAAAGTTTGACCAGATTTCCACGCGAATGTTGAAAACACCACCTACATTTTCACCGACTATGCTGCACAGAACCGTAGGGGTCCGATGAAGATGTTCTCAAAGTTATTCTCTGCCATGATTTCTTCTACAGCTGAACGAAAATTTGGGCGGAATACTGGTAGAATTTATGTTAAAATGCCAACCGACGGCCATCATAACTAGTTGAGATTATTCACTTAACAGTCTAAGTGGTCTGAAAACAGTTGGTAAACGTTGCTACAGTATGTACCTCACCGTCTGTTTGTGTATAAATACTTATCGATCACAAAAGACAATGCCGTCCAGAGCACAGTGATCGTCCCACGGTGTGTTAGCCGAAGGAACTGTGAGCGGATAGATGCTAAACTGATTACAATTGGTCTGACCAGAAACAAACCAACGGCGGTAATCCATACATTTGACAAAAGCTGTTAAACTGACTGTAGACGAATGAGCAAAATGAAAGAAAGTCTTGAAGAGTACATACTATAATCCACTGAATTTCTGAGTGATCGGCAGCTCGAACTCTTACCAAACACGTCTCCATGAAAATTACCGATTGCACTCGCCTGCAAGGAAATGCTCGTTGGCTCATAAAAGTGTGCTTTCTACGAAACCACTACGTCTGATGGAGTAGGCCGTAGTCGATGTAGCTGCGAACGGCTGACGATTGTCAGAAGTTGAGTCAAACAAAGGGCCAGTGAGAGATACGAAAGAAATATCGAAAACGATGCATCGTAAAAGAAAAGATTACATCTCAAAGGATGCAGGGTGAATCGCACTTAACACATCAGTCAAATCAATAATGTAGGTTGATTGCGCACCATACGGTACCTCAGAAAGTTTTAACAGAGAAGAATCATCTAATGGAGATCATCTACGTTGTACACAACTACTTCGTTTACAAGTGAAGCTCTCAAAACGGGTCCGTATACCGGAAACACAGTAGTGTTCCAAAAAGATATTGAAGAATACGGAAAGCAACAGGTACAGAACACAAAGGCATGCGTAGAAAGGACAACCGCGAGAGGAATTCGATACCTCTGTTATTAATTTGAAAGACAACATCACAGGGTACCATAACCAATCGGCTCAACGTATGTGTGGTGCCTTCAGGAATCGATGATCATTTTTTCACATGAATCATCAGAGATGCTTCTGCACGGTCCCTGAACGAAACCAACCAGAGTGCACCTCGTTGTCCAATCAGGGTGGATTGTACAGATGTCAACAGTCGAGACTGCACTGACCAATGAAGGAACGCAAAAGTGTAACACAGCAGGGATAATTTTGACAAACCAGTGAGAGCGGGAAGAATGGTAAGAGATGATCAGTCATTTCAGAAACGTAACCTTACGCATACATATGCCAGGAAAATGTCGCAATGTAAACGGAAATCCAGTGGCTGCAAGGTTTTTTAAACTGTCAACTCTTCAGGTGAAATATTAAAAAGAAGCGTCACGTGGCTGTTGCTCCATGGAATTGACACAACTGGCGGCACCATGCTGCTGTTAATACCAGGGAACGATCGCGTGAAAACGCGGAGGATAAAAACAACACTTGAGTGCATTCGGTAAACTACGTCGCATGAACAGTGAATGTACGGCTAACCAATCACGCGTCTTTGTCAATTACAAACAAAACCTCAGGTTTGCATAAACCTAATTGCTGGAAAGAAGGGGGAGATGTGGGAGATTTGGGGGACCAGTCCAGAACAACATCGTTCAGTTTAGATCGACAGGAACGACCAGACAAAACACCATTTTCGGGAGTTGCCTTGTCATCTTCTGTCTCAATATAGTCTTCTAAATCCGATTCATCGTCTGGCTGACAGGGAAGAACACGCTTTGGAAAATTGGCTTGAATTTCAAAGTTGTCCGGAGATTCTTCGTGAGAAAGAACGAAGTAGTACAGGATCTGTCATGAAAACAGAACAATATCGACTGAATACAGAGGTGGTAGATGAACTGTATTTTTCACGCACCATAATGGACGACGAAATACGTACTGCTGTGAAGCCAATAAGGTAACACCATAGCTGGACAGTGCTGTTCATACAGTCAAAGGAGGAGTTCACAGTTGCAAGTTATTCAACTCGCTGTATTGCAAAACAGCTATACCTCGAAATTTATGGGGCGAATTCCATCAATGAAAAAATATTTGAAAACAACAACTAATCATTCGTAGTGTGCAGTCCCACAAATCAAGGTTTAAAAGGGGAACTATCCCGTTATAAATTAATTAAATGCCAGGAGGTTAGAAATCTTCGTGTTCACATCAAAGAATACTCATAGCAGTTCATACCGCATCAAGCTGCACGCGAGCGTTCATGAATTTGATGAACAGTCCTCATTAACGCGTGCTGCGGAGGATGAAAGGCGCATCAAGTCTGAACAATAAATCAGTAATCACATGGAAGTTATTTACGTTAGACAGGTTGTATGACAAAGCTGAGTGAGTATACCAACCGAGGGTAGGCTAAACAGGGTTCCCAATTTGAAGACCTGAAAGCCAGGAACCACTCATGAAACCTAAGACAACCATTCAGTGCCTAAGTCCTGAGGCGGATAATCGAAAAAATGTCGCGTAACAAAAAAACGGCGCATCATACACAGGCGCTATGGAAGTGAATCGCCTTTTCAAATGAAAGCAGCCACTTCGATCACAACAATGCGTTTGAAAAGGTGTCATCCTCATCCCCCAGGACAGAAATACATCTGGTTCGTGCTGATGTTTAATAGCTACTTAACTCTGAAGAACGAACAACCGTAGCGAAGAAGAAAGCGAAGAAGGGAGATCTAAACACTGGAAACAACCATATCGATAATCAGAACACTCAACTTCAAGATGTCCACACCTTGTAAACAAGCAACCGAGATAAAAATGAAGGTAAGGCGACATTAGCAAAAGAGTCTCTTTACGGCTTTAAGTACCTCCAGTGTTGACTGCATTTTCTTCACAGGCAACTCAGTCTAACAACAATATTCACTTTACTGAGTCCGAGTGGCTGACACTAACTCAAAGCCTCCAGCCACGGACACTGCATATTTTTACTCATCCTGTAGCACTAGACTACGTCTACGTTTCCCAGTTCGGAATGAGGGTGACAGCAAATGCATCTCGTGAAACACTCACAGTGCCTCAAGGACATGTACGTACACAAACGGCTATAAGTTGAGTGATTGAATGTTTTAGCGGTCGGGTGTAGGTGCGCGTTACATCGATTGAAAAACTGTGATAGAACACAACGGATACGTTGCCAGAGTAAAAATCAACAAGGGTCCTTATGTGCGAGTGCTCACCTTAGTGTCGGATATCGAGGCCATGGCTCAGCAAGTTCAGAAATACCGACAGGTCAGAGGGGACGTCAACACCAAAATCCTCTAAAAAGGTACTTGTGTTCAGTAAAAATATCTGCTTCAGGAGCAACTTGCTAAAGCTGCTACGTTGAGCGAGCCGTTTGACTTGAACAGGACACTATTTTATCGTCCGAATGTGCGCAGTCCGAGACTACCGGGTTTTGTATTAACTGTATCATCAGTAGTTGAACCCAAGGGCAGACTTGATGTACACAGTCGGAGCATTAAGCCGAGTATTTAGATCATCTGGTCACCGGAGTCATTGCGATGAAACGAAGATATCCTAGATCTTCTGTCGTCGAGTCCAGCCACCTGCTGTCCGTTGTATGTTTGACAGGCAGTGGTTGGGTCTTTGGTCCGCCCGTTATCCTCTTGTTTTCTTTTTCGCAATCTCTCTAATGCCAACCGTCCGAAACTGAAACAATTTTCTAATTTGCTTTCCATATCTAAACCGTCAAATACGGACTTAGGTGTATATAAGCACTCTAAGCTTCCTTTAATCTGTCAATTTCCCGCGAATCCTATGAATCAACACGTTTCTTGTTAGCCTATCGATAAACTTACGAAGCCACGCGGAGTTCACTGAATGCTCGTAGATTCAACCGGTGCCACATCATACCCAGTTCATGCAAGCGATGAATCACGTAACTGAATGAGTATAATGACTGCATTGTTCATGAAACCAAACAAACCTTCCATACCAGGAACTGCTTGTTGAACGTAATCTCTGGCTAGTGCACTAAATGCCCCAAGATTCGAACTATAGTATGTACGTAAAGAATGCTCTGACCTGATCAACTAAGTTGATTTCCCAGCTTTCACACAGCATTTATTTCCAGTCACGTGACAGAAAATTACATATGAACTAGATAATTCCAAGTTGTTCAAATCCAAACAACTGCAGTTATAACAACCGGAAACGAAATCCGGACCGGGTAACTGGTAAGCGGACGTCGCCACCACTGAACTATCATGGAGTGGCGTTGTCGAATCTCTAAATAAGAGGTTAACAAAATGTCAACACGGAACATAAAAATATCATGTTATGCACCAACAAGTACGTGCGGTTTACAAAAAACAGTGGAACAGTACGGAACACATGAGGCGACAGTTCTTATTTGTCAGTGAGTCAGAAGACTGATAGTACCATACAAGAGGTGCTCCAATTTATTAAAGAATTGGAGTACTAGGAAAATGAGGTCAAGGATCCCTTACCAGACAAAACATTTTCTTTTAAGAGGTATGCTAACGTTCCTTCCTACGTAGAATGATTAGGTTGATTACCTGTGGACAAGTAGAAAGACAGACTATTCCGTACATTACGGTCGGTAAGTGCCACCTACCAAATTGGAGACTTCCTGACCACTCAGTTAGCTGGATAGAAAACTGTGCTACGTAGTTGTGACCAGAATGATCCACACTAGTCCGTACCAGTAGAGACTTTACTACTTAGCCCCAGGTTATTTTTCATCTTTATTGTTAAAATTCCTCTTCAGGAATAGTTTGTCACTATTGAGAAGAACAGTGGCTTGGACTACAGTACTATGTGGCCAGGATTATGGTAGTTTAGGAACTAGAAAAATGTAAATTGCCTAAAAACGGTGGACCGAGAGGACCTCGATCAAGCTACAAACCGTAATTCCATGATTTTTACGATCCTGAAGAGATCGGATATCAAGATGCATTGAATTTTGCCATTAGAAAAGTCGTGAGGCTCCAGACAGTAAACCAACAAGTATTTTCAGGTAAGAGCTCTCTTCAAAGAGTCAAAATATGCGAGCACAAGAGCTCAAATGAACCCCATCCATGATACATGGTCGTGAATTAGTTGCTCACGTTAAGGCAGATCCCTATGCGGTCCATAATCTGCGGACTTGCCAGAGGCGTTGTGTTAACAAACAAGTATGATCGGGCATCACACACTTTTGGATGTGAATGATCCTATTGCGTAGATTCATGATGAAAAGCTAGCTGATTAACGTCAGTCTGAGAAACAGTCCGTCGCAATCCACACAATCAGGTCAAAAAGCATTCACGCAAGCGTACATTGAACAACGACGGAAACAGTGCTGTACGAGAGGAAGAAGGTGTACACTCAAAAAATAGGATGCTTTATGAAACTAACCCTGACAGAATCTGTGAGAGAAAATAATCGAGACAGCCGCTGTCCGTTGGGCATTTTCACAGATAACCGCACAGTAGTATATGGATCGGCTGAAGGAGGTGGAGGTAAACAGGCGCGCCATCGTGCACGACGGGCAGCACGAGCTCGCTTCAATGCTTCCTCCCGCTTTGCAGCTTCAGCCTGTTGAGCAGCCATCACAGCAGCCGTACGCAGCTCTGCTTCTCGTGCAGCACACTTGGCCCGGTCTTGCTCTAATGACTGCTGATAGGCAAGATCTTGTTCCTCGCGGATACGAGCGACGGTTTCGCGTTCTCGTCTGAAGTATGAAAAACCAGGGATCAGTAAACATTTGAACCGAAACAGGACAGAAGACAACCTTTTGTAAACAATCGTGAATTTTGTGAGTGATAAAAGACTACGAATAGGTTGACTATTTACATAAGTATGCTTGAACGAGATGTGTTTAAGAAACGCAAACAAAAATTTCCGTAGTCACTTTCTTAACAGGCACCAAAAGACGGTCGAATGCATGTTTGTGTGACCAGAAAAAATGCAAAGCATGTCGGACCTGTCGATCAAGTTAATACATACCTGTATGAGTTCAGTGTTTTAAGTGAGGCAGTGTTAAGAAAGGACTAATTCAACTGAAAAGGGTACGGGAATGAAATGGATTTCGCCTAAAATGTGCTTGATTCACACCCGAGTTAGCTTCAGCGTAACTACTTGAACAGAATGTAACATGATAAGGTTCAACCCACCGTTAGTGAAGCAGCTAACAAGACTGCATACAGTTGCTTGTAAAGTAAAAAACTAAAATTGGCCAAAACAATTCTAATAATTATGATAAAAAAAACAATGTACAGGCATTCCGCGGGCAGCTTGCTTGAAGAAGGCACAACTTCCGCACACCACTATCCCAATTTCATGAAAAAACAGCTGACCCTTGATCCAAATAAGTGGGAAGCGACCATGCTGACCAGTGCGCTACTGGCCTCATATGAGGCAAGAAAGAACTGTCACAGAAATGTTTAAATCACACAGGGAAGTTGAACACGCACAGCTACTTTTACTTCATGAGCAACTTTTTTCATTGCTGAAGAACATTCCTTTTTCAAGGGGACTGGTATTCTGATTATTACTCACAAAAGATTAACTGAACGTTTAGAAGTGTTAAAACGGTCGTAAGGTTAGGCTGTCGGTTAACCGGTCAATATGACTGCTACATAAAATAGTGAGTGAAAGTTCAAATCCCGAGCTTGTCAAGGATAAACATTACTGACAATCTCTAAAAGAAGCGAAGCTAGCGTCCAGTGCTTCTTCTTGACGGAACCGGAGACCATTGAGGAGACCTACCAAAAGTGGTCTTTCCTAAAAGAAGAGAAAATTCAGCCCAAGCTTCTATTGTAAGTCAGACAACAGGGAACATAGTACCTTATTTTTCAAGACGTTCCCTTTTAATACCATGTACATAGTGTACTGTTTGTTGGATATCAGGTGGTTGGCACTACAACGTGTATGCTGTTTCTAAAGAGCTCGTGCCATAGATCGCAACAACAAAAAATTAATTTCTGTGTATCGCACTGCTTTTGGTACGGCAAACAGCTGGTTTATGGAGGTAATCTCGTCTTTCTCCACGGAGCCTTTTTACAGCTCACGAATATCGGTGAGTGTACATTGCTGGTCATTAGCTGGTTGCTTCCCACCTACACCATCACTGTCGTCTGTCTGAGACCGCACATCCGCATCTAGTAGACGCGAAACTAACGGGCGAGCTCCCTCAACTTCTGACCTGCTGCGTTCCTGTAACAAATTGACAAAACACCTGAGAGGCAGAAATACCTTTTTCAGCACTTTACTCAAATAAACTCGATCCTGTGTCTGAGTCGATGCGCCCCTTGCCTACAGTGTTTCATAGGCGAATGGTCTGGAGGTTACAGTTTCCAGAACACGCAGTGGACGCAACCGTAGTGATACACGGTTAGGTTCGTGAGAGTACGGTGTTAAGGTTACCTGGGGATACTAGTCAGAATTCACTGGATCAAAAAACTGAGATCAAGGCACAGTGCATTAGAGTTGTGGGACGGGGGTAAAGTGACGTGCTATCTGCTACGGTTTGAAACGCAACAGTGGCAGGTGTTCGTGTACAACAAATGAGGCAAATGACATTAAGGCTGTCCACAATGCGGAATGATTCCGTCAGCCCGTTGGGGTATATCAGACATTAGATTATGATGGATGAATTTACGGTGGCACTTAAAGAGAGTCGAATAAAATTAAGGTCAGAACTGTGACTCGTGGCCCACTCTGAAGAGTGGTCTCTTTAAGGTCCCAAATTCCAGTGGGAGCTCCATGGAACCAGACGAAAATGGTCTTCCTAAAGGAATGGTCTTACTTGGAAGGACTCTTCAAAGAAGAACGGTTGTACACAGGCAAACAAATGAGCGGTCACGAGCTTGAAAAAAATAGTACCGTAGTCCTAAACATTATCTATCCCATCATTGACGCAACTACTCCCTTCTATTATGAATAAAAATGTCGCAAGCAAATGTGGCCAATATTCAGTACACGGCAAAGAAAAGCCTCGACTACCAATCCGCAATACATCGAAAACAACAACAACAACGAAAATGATATACCGGTCAAACCGTGCTGCAATAGTGGCACTCTGGTTGTCTTCCAAAATGCTATTCAATTGTTGGATCAAGTCGATTGGTTTTACTGCTCCTTCAATGCGACCCAACAGACCCATTCCAACCGTGCTGGCTGAGTAACGGTCAGAATCTGAAGCTAAAAATCAAAGAAATGATAAAAACGAATGAGCACAGCTATCTGAGCAAATGACATCAAAAAGAGATTGTACCAAGTCGTACCGGATAAGTTTGTCAGACCGATTACACCAATAAAAGGATAGGTGTTTTCTCTCAGCGTCCGTGACACGCGATAGCCTTCGGGAGACTTGATATTGCAACCCCAGAATATCAATTGTTCAGAATTGTTCAAGAAACGGAGAACGTCCTCGTTCAGTAATGTTTTTCTGAAGTGTGAAAAAGAAAAAGGAATTGGCACGGAAAGCTGGAAACAGAGAGAGATTTGAATAACACGAACAATTTGGACATCACATGGCACTGCTATGAGCAAAACGAGCAGACTGAGCACCACTGCTATTTGTTTCTCTCCATTCAGCATGACCGAAAGTCATGAAATATTTTCAAAGTCTGCTCTCTTATGCAAAATATGGCATTCATGCTCACTGTCCATAGTGGTTTTCAGCTACCTGACACAAAACTTTAACACTAGATAGTATTCCCATGCAAAACAGACACGATCGAGTTTGAAAAATGCATAGTGATTTGACTAATTCGCAAAATGATGTGATTCACCAGTATCTCAAGATTACGATAAATTTCTGTATAACGAGCTTGTAACATCAACATTTCATCTAATTTGTAACCGCGCGCAATTCGATTTACCCATAAGCATTGTATAGTGTATAATGTGCCTGTTAATTCGTCACCTAGCAGAGCAAATAGCGTTTTCAGGACGGCAGCTTAGTCCATTTAATGTATACGACCCAGTCAGTGTGCTGTGTGTTCAGTACAGGTTAGCTTGTCCCGTCACGTGGCACAGCCGTTAACGTATCGATGTGACTTGTGTGTGTGTGCTTATTCGCAGCATCTAACCTACCCCCTTGAGAAATCTGCATCGTAGTGCCTGTTGACCTACATTTTCTTCAGTTTTGTTGGCACATTCTACACGGAACCTTAGTTTATTTTCCTAGTTAAAGGTCAAATTATTTGTTCCCCTGATCCTGTATAAACATGGATTAACATTTCCCCTATGTTGAAACCTTTCTTGACTTATTTTCAATTATTGCATTTCTAGCATCTCATTAGGGCCTCCCTATCTTCTGCGTTCGAGAGATAAGGGTATTCTTTTCAAAACCGCCAGCTTTCTGGCTAATAAACACCACAATGCCTGGACTACAAGAGTCTCAAAGCCGGCATCTCCAGATTCCATTTATTCGCGTTTAAAGAGCGTTAGGGATGTAAGAGTGGAACTCCAACTGCAGCAGTACAAGGAAATTGTAACGTATGTGTGCAGACGTATTTTGGTACCGGTTACCGTGACAGGCTAGTCTGAAGACGGCTGGCGCTAACAGCGTGTAAATATGTGATCAAGTGGAGCACTACTTAGATTTCATTGTGAAAATAAACAGGTGGTAAGTGGAGCCCATTTGAGCTGAGCTTGAAAAACGAATTCTGAGATAGTGAGTATGGGGTAGCTGAAACAAAGCCAACACTCAATTTGAATCTGAGCTACAAATGAGACCGAGTCCTCTCCTACTTCCAGTTTAGAGTTGCATATATGCACCTTGAGTATGAGTGATGATCAAACCGAACAGGACAGCAAACTCTAATGCGAACTACATTTTCTCATTGTATTCTTTGTTGTACTACAGTTGTGTTGCGTGCCGCACCGTACGTAGTTCATGCTCTTCTCTGGACTATTTTGCGTATTCAAAATTTCCACCAATATATGACTAATGTAACGTGAGAGGCTTGCTGTAAACTAATGACCGATAATGAAGATCGAGTTCAACATTGTGGGCACTGTACAATGATTTCGACAACGGGATCTGTTATTCAGCGGTGTTAATACTAGTACTAACGACGATGCGCTGGTTAGTGAATTTCGATAATTATAGTACACAATGGTGAAGCCACACCAAACATTTTCCTTGTGTAAGCTTATATCGTCACGCATTCGCTTTGTTATTGAGACCAGAAAACGAACAGATTTCCAATAATTCGCCAAGTTGCGCATTTCACCAGCAGTTGGCGGTCCCTTCGGGTGGCTACAATTGGAAAATTTGTTCAATTTCCACAGTCGTTTACCTCCAAGAGTCTCATATTTTAAAATGGCACTGGAGAAAACAAAGAAGATAGTTTGGATAGGCTTAGTAACTGAATTCCAGCTGACTGGCTCAGAACTTGCAAAGTCGCTCTCCAAGATAGTCATACGTAGTTTGGTTTCACTAGCATACCAAATGTACCATACACACATTCCACGGCGTTCTCGACTGATTTCAAGGCTGGGCGCCTCGCTGTCTGGGAATCACACAAAAATGCACATTCCTTGAATAGATGAATGATGAACTAGCAAACCACCACACCCAACAGTCTTTTCCACGGATATTCTTTCCTTAAGGCCAAACAGAAAAGCCTTCTAACTCACTCATCCAGCTTCCGTAGTCTTCAGATTTCCTTGACACGATCCATCATCTGTACCCATTTAGTGTTCCGATTGCTTGAGTAAGTCTGGGAGCGTAGAACAAGTGGACTCAGTGCCCTCAGTAGCTGTTATTAAGAGATACGCTCCACTATGCCACTCAATAAACATCGCAAAACCTGTAATAAGCGGTGTTCACATGAACAACTCTCACCCAGTTATAATTTGCCCGTGGGATGAAGCCAAACAGAAAAAACAATGCGAAACAGCCCTCAACCATCTTGAATCATGTGTTGACTGTTTGTGAGGGAAAACCGAACGCCTGATAAGCCACTAAGTTTTGCAGTGTGTGGAATGAGAGAAACCGTGAAAATGTAGTTGCGCAGAGTTGGAAGTTGCTACATAAAAACGTTTTACGTAGGTCAACATCACAACCTTTAAACGGATGAATGAATCTCGCGACCTTCTGGTTGTCCCAAGAAAACCTACGGCGAAGTAAACCGAACAGGCCACACGGCAGGTTTGATTGACGGCAAAGGTTGGAAAATTGGAAGCATCTCAGAAGCTTAGAAAACCGATGAAAAAAAACATTCACATACGACAGTAATTGTGGTAGTGCGGAGTTGAAAAAACTAGGAGTGAAAATGTCAGCAGCAGTGACAAGTAAATTGAAGGACATGCTTTTAGGACACGCATTTCTAAGCGACAATTCATAACTGCTGTCTTGCCAAGGGGGTTCGATGTCGTTGAAAGTTCTCAGAGAAAACGAGCGTCGGCCTTGGGCAGCCACGGATGATGTAGCAGTGTTAACACAGTCAAGGATCAGGGCGGAACTCGGTCCACCTTTTAGACACAGGAGACCCGTCTGGGGACCAGATTAAATCAGGCGGAATGTTAACCCAGTCTAGGTCGCACCTAGTTCATCTCCGAACAACAGGACACGACCACGGCAGTATTTCTGGGACTGGTAGTGGAGCCGGGTTCAGTCGACTGAAAAACTTAATTCTGCATTTCTCCTCTTTACACTTCACCCAACAATTATCGCAGTCAAAACACGAGTTCAATGAGGCTTCATGACTAACAAGATTAGGAAGAAATACTTTGAAACCACAAACTTTACTTTGGGATAACTGACTTTACGTTTATTGGGCCAGAAGAATTGCCTACGTGAAAACAATCGTTTTCGTAGTAAATGACACAGGAAAACATGTTTGACGGCTTTCATGATTTTAAACACCTGCAACACATGCATGTCCCGTCTGTCAACTAACCACTGAGTTCGGCGCAATAAAAATGACCCAAATGGTCTTAATCATAAAGTTAACAGCCTCAATTGAGTCGGAATTTATTCATTAACATGCCCAAATCACGGAAAATTGCCCCCAACAAGCCATATAAATCCGCAGAATGACGTTTGTTCAATTGTAAGTTAAACAGTGTCATGCAGTGCATCTTGAACATCACAATTCAGTCATTCGGTGATTGAGTGCATTCCCAGAAATCATAAGGTGGCAATCTAAAACATCATATTATGGTCATCTTTCAGTGATTAGCTATCTGGCATGCGCACGAAGATTCCGTTGAAAAACATCAGAATAACAAAACCCGATGTGGCTCACTGTGTGGCTATGAGATAGGTTTATTGGAGTAAATTTCAGAATCAATGCGCGGGAGGCGTCAACGAGTAGGGTCAAACAGTACGCATGCGTGTTTGCAAAAACTGTGTACTAGACCAAGCGAGACCCTAACCTGAGTAACAGTTAAAAGTGATAGTAAAACGGATAAATTTTTTTAAAGAAAGAATCGATAAAACTGGTGAACAAAAGTAAAAAAATGTGCACACACTAGTGACTGTGGTGAACTGCCGTGGCAGATGGTAATGAAAGCCTTAACCTATTGACAGTCAGGGACGAATATAAAAACAAGACCCGAAAATATGGAAAGGAGACATACTGAAAAGACAGGTCAGGGTGACTGTAACATCCGACCACCTGACCGTCAATCACCCTTTCGAATTGCTCCCGCCACCAACAGTAGATACATCAACATTTGAAAGTGGCTGGTATTCCATCAACATAAGGGGAACGTGGGCGAACAGACCAAAAGTGAACGTGCTTACCATTTGGTCAATCGCTCAGTCACAATCTGTGCCAGCAAAACTACAGCATTTCTAGCCAGTAAGTTCACTACTAGTGGCAGTATGAAGAGTTAGCGAGGTGGTGCTATCTTGAGATAGAAAAAGTCCATGGCTAACTCTTTAAGGTAGCAACAGCCTGGCATGAACAAACTGAATATCGACGCAAGAAGGTTGCATTGTGAAAATAAAAGTATAACATCGATAAGGGTACACGGAGCTGGCACTAGTGTCGAAGCAAATAGAAGGGGAGGAAGAAAAGTTGTAGAAAGTGTAATATGTGTAAGGGACTAATCTGAGATACACGGAGGACCACCACAAGGGCCTCATTGACTACAATTTAGTGTCATTTCTGACAGCCTTGTTGGCTAAGGATACTCACTGTCCTTTGAATGTCTGCTTGAAGGCATTGGCGCTAAGGCTTTCTAGTTTAAAATGTAGACCATAGAGAAGCCACCAGACTGTCATCTTATGCTAAACATAACACACGCAACCCAAACACAATGTAACAAACGACGAGTTAAAATATGTAACGTGCACTCGAATGAGCGAAGTCTGCACAACGAAACTGTTATGTCAAAAGGTCTGTAAATTTCGCTCACTCCGAATGCACGCCAAAGAGCCCCATCATTGTTGATGGGATGTGGAAGATGTTCGCAGCGTCCACGTTAGGCAGTCGATGTCTCTGATGTATCACCAGTATGAGGTGGGAACACCACACCAGCAGTGATCACGTTCGTTGACGTGCATTCAGGACGGAAGGACTTCGTTGACCGCTGAACAATGACCTCTTCTCATATACTTCGTTGGCCTGGACATATCTCACGAATGCCAACTCACAGCATGTCACACCCTGTTTCGTTTACCAGTGGTGGGTTACGTTGGAAGCGGCAGCCTTGTGGCCAGCGTGTAACTTGGTCCGAAGCAAGGAGGCAATGACATAAGATTTCTTCGGTAGGGCGTTCCCGGCATCCTAGTTGTGATCCAAAGGGTGATGAACACCTCTAGTTGACGGTGCCGTCTGATGTGGCAAAGCATGGAAGTCAATGACGCTTGCACTATAAATATGACTGGGTGCACCGACTTAGTGTCATTCCTTCTTCTTGGGTCTTTCTCCATTTTATGTTTTATACAACACTCAATTTATCTTGCATTTGTTGCAACGCGTTTGTCAATTTATGTAGCATAAGTCATGCACTCTTTTGAGAACGTCGGAAACTGACGGCAAACGCTACGCGAAAATTCTTCGCGAATTACGGCCAGGCTTGTGAGTCAAACAGGAAAACGACTCTTATCGTCGTTCAGCGAATTATGGAGACGAGTAGTGCAAACTCACAAATATCAGCCCTACCTCACATAGAGATCTCATCAGGCATTTCATCAGAGTCGACGCAACGCTAGAGATAGGAGATCTTACCTTAGAGTGCTATCACTTTGGAAGTATACAAAGCACCTCACACAGATCATTCACAGTTCCGAATATAACTAGCACAGCCTACATGTCTTCCGAAAAGTGCGAAGTGTACCTATACCGCAGCGTAGTTTGCGTCGACCAGCCTGCTACCAAAACCAAAAGAAGCTCCCTGGAAACAAAACAACCTACGTACATCTCTGTCAATTAGTCAACAACGACAGCAACCAGAACCAAAAGGAAGAAGCAACAGCATGCGCCTAAAAAACGTTTGTGCCTGAGGGCAAACTACAAAATGAGTGACTGGGCTGGATGGATAAGTAACCACAGGAAGCTGATAGCGCAATCGTACGTGTGAAGCACTGGTTCATTGGTGTTTTATAAGACCAACATGTCATCCGACAGCGAAATACGAGTCGAAGAACTTCAGATGGTCTTCTTGCAAGCCACTTTGTGATCAGACATGTCTTCAACTCGTTATACAGCAACCCAGTATGCTTAGTTTTTTAAGATTTCATGATATGTAAATCTCTTGTTAAGTTCCTAAACTCACTGGTCCATTGAATTCGTAAGTCAATACACAGTTCCATACGATTCTCGTTTTGAACGAAGACCGGCGATGCTTCTAAGCCGCAAATGACGGAATCAGCACGGCTCTATTTGCAGCAATATTCTAGGGTGGTAAAATAGCGCAACCCAAATAAACGAAGTGATCTAGTTTCCAACAAGCTGTATACCACAGGGGAGAGGTCGAGAACAACTTACTTACGAAACCGCATATTGTACTCCGAAAGTGTTAAAATGAATTTCACACAGACTGGGCTAAACATTGGGTTTACGTCATAGATGAGCAGCTTACTGACATATGAATTCAATTCAAAATCTGAAGATTACCCGTGCCCACCTTCACAGCTGTATATCGTAACGAGACTTAACGAGGAGACGAAACACTCCGTTTCAGGGAGCCTGCTACGTAGAAAACAGCCTCGAGAGTATTCGCCAGTATTGCAATCGAGAACTGTAATCAGATGTAAAAAACGCTATGGGTGTTATTGATATGAGTGGATAGAGATCTACCAAACCTTGTTATTATATAAAAATATGGTCAGCGTACTCGCGACAAAATCGAAACTCCACCTGTCTTTTTGAACAAATTTTCGTCAGTTTACTGGTTAGTAGGAGAGTTTGGCTAACAAAAATTGAGCACCACTCGTGAGCGATTGTAGCGGCTGCATTCTCATAGACTTCCCGGGCATTATTTATATAGTTGAAGAGTCTTACGCTCGAGGTTTCCTATCCTCACAGCTCATAAGTAGTACATATCCTTGCCATGGCCGGGATTTAAACTCTGGCGCTGATTGTACGGGGTAACCAGGCTGACCACTGCGACATCCTCTTCAAATGAAGCATAACCATATATACAAACATCCGGCCACTTCCACATAATTCATGCTCAGGCTGTTCGGTCGCATCGAGAAGAGACATAGTAAGTGTTCTGTTAAATCTAATGAAAAACCTCGCGGTCAGCTTGGAATCACAGAAATCATTGGACGTGCAGAACGACACTTGGGTTACTGTTAAAAGGAATAGGGTTTTTGGTCAGTATGAATTGAATACCTCTCGCAACAGATCGCAGCTGTCGCATTCCCACAGACGTTACAGCCAGCCTCCTTGAGAAAAACGTCACATTCGACCTTTCCATTTGTTAGAACTCGTCAGTGGTTTTTGAAACAACATGTCACAACAATCCCATTCTTGAAAGTAACGTATCATACAAATACCACAGAATGGTACATTTCTTAAAAACTCCTCAGCAGTAGAAAAGATCAACAAGTGGCTTTCAGGACCTAGTCTGACTGGAAATAGGACAAGACCGATCGTATGCATTCATGAATTTATGTCCATTATACACAAAACCAGGGCTAACGCTAGATTAATCACCAAGGGAAGTGACCGGTAACCCACTGAGATTAACAGGACAGTATACACCACAAGCCGAAACCACCATCAGTTCAGAGACCTTCTCAAGGTCACTGAGCGGATATTTCATCGCTGTCTTTTCGAATTACTGACAACAACTCCCAGCAATTCAAATGGTGGTCATAAGTGAATTCGATACAATGACAAGATAACACTATACGATGCACGGGATACGGAAAGTTGCTGTACTCACTCGCAAAATGCTCTTGTATCTTCATGTGAATCCCCATGGAGATAGACAATAAGAAACCGTAGACTTCGTTTAGCTTCTTGTAATGCCTGTGCGTAGCTTCCTTCGAAGAAAGGTGGAGTAGGCGAAGATGAAGGCTGTTCAGAAGCATCCTGAGTGCTAGCAGCGGCAGTACTGACGCCGGTAGCCAAGGGAATGTCAACGTAAGTTGTTTTGAAGTAATCGATAAACTGTCGTACATCACCAACGGGGTCCGTGACCTCTACAGAAAATTCGCAGGAAAAAGCCATGTACATATTCAAATAAACACGAGTGGAAACTTGATGTCAAAAAGTGACGGGTACTTCACACCATCATTTAGAAACCTTTGCGAACGATAAAAAACCGGAAGGATGTAATAATGTGGTGTATCCACGAAGTTTACCCTGCTCTACCAATGAATATTACCATTATTACAGTTATAACACGTCAACGTCGGCCTCGCGTCTTGGTTTCCGATCAATTATCACACAAAACCATCTACACGTTACATGGATAGCGCCAAACTAACAGGAGTAAAACTTTATTCCCAGCTCGGAAGATTGCGGAATAATCCTTCATAGTTGGACGAAAGCTCATTATTCGAGATAGTAAGGGACCATGGAGGGGAGTCAGTTCAAGTCAATGCTGACGGTAACGCCAGAGAAACTCAGGGTAAACGAAATTGGCTTGAATAAGCAGGACGGAAAAGGTTTGCGAAACCAGTTTATCAATCATCGAGGAAAAGTAGTTCACGTTCCATAACAGTGAAGCTGCTAGTTGCTGTTGCGCTTCGTAGCACAAACGTAACGTACGAGCAACCAGCTGGGCTCCGCCTCGTGTATGGTTACGTTGATTATACTACTATGCTCCGTCAGACGTAGGAACATCAACATCCATATAAGTGGTCAGTCGAAGACGGTTAGAGCATACAGCCGTTTGTTGTATAACAGGCAGTTTCGTTGTGAGTAGCATACTACTCACAAGTAGTGTATTACCCATAGGGGACATTCAGGAACAAAAGGACAAGCCCCGAACACGACGGACAAGAAGAGACTATCGAAACAGTGTGTACATCATGCGTGAGAACTTTCACCAAGGCGAATGACCACGTACTGTCACCCAATGTATGTGAGTGCATGTCCGTCGTGCAAATGAGTGTACGCGCTTGTGGTTTAGTTTTTGACATGACCTATACGGAAGTTTGCGCAATAAACCAACTTGTTGGCCAAGCGTCTTTTGCGGACACAACAACTGGTGCCGTGACGAACGCGAGGATGAAGATTCCCTGGCCACAGCCGTTCGAAGATGGAGACGTCCGGACGTTCCTGGAGGACTTGGAGGACGTGGCCGAAGTGGTCGGAGTCAAGACCGACCGTGGGAAGCTGGCTGCCCTGCGGACGCTGGTGAAGGGCAGGGCGAAGGCGGTGCTGGACGCAGCGCGAAGAGGCCCTGCGAAGATGGAGTGGGCCGCTGCGAAGGAGACGCTGGTGGCTGCGTT
This sequence comes from Paragonimus westermani, assembly GCA_008508345.1. Classification (NCBI taxonomy): domain Eukaryota; kingdom Metazoa; phylum Platyhelminthes; class Trematoda; order Plagiorchiida; family Troglotrematidae; genus Paragonimus; species Paragonimus westermani. The sequence continues at coordinate 38,504 of QNGE01003700.1, read as the reverse complement.
TGACAGCCCGGCCGACCGCCAGGAGGCCATGCGGCGGTTCAAGGCGGCCAGGCTTGGACAAGGAGCGGACCCGTCCGTGTTTGCCACCACTCTGCAAGGTTTGCTGGACAGGGCTCTGCCAGGATTGGATCAAGAATCACGACGGCAGTTGTTAACGGAGCAGTTTATTGAAGGTCTCCCGATGGAGGTTCGCGACCAAGTCCGTATTGCCCATGTCGCCCGGCCGATGGACCTTGACGATCTGGCGAAGGTGACACGGGAGTTGGCAGTAATGTCCGTGGCCTCAGTGGATTCAAACAGCAATACGGACAAGAAGACATTGGAGGTAATGCAGAAGGCAATGGAGCAACTCGCAGCGGATGTAGCTGCCCTGAAAACAGCAGCACGGAAGAACGATCAACCAGGAGGCTGCTTCATCTGTGGAAAAAAGGAACATTGGAAGAAGGATTGCTCATTCCGGCGGTCTCAGAGGTCTAAAAATAAAGTGTTTTGTGACTGTTCTTTTTGTTGGGCGGGTCGACTAGTAATGGGAGCGATTGAGAAGGGGGCCGTACATACAAGGGTTGAAGTTGATGGAGAGGTAGAACAGTGTTTAGTCGATACAGGGGCAGCTATTTCGTTGATTGCTCGTGCCGAAAAGCAAAACCTAGAACCGACATCCATGATGATCAAGACGGTTGGAGGTCATAGTCTACTGGTTGACGGTGTGAAAGAATGTGGGGTACGTATCGGCGGCCATATCGTAAAGCACCGTTTCATTGTGTCCCCAGAAACCAGGCAAACGATACTCGGAGCCGATTTCCTCGCTGCAACAGATGCCGTGATTGACTTGAAGCTCAAGAAGTTGTCAACCAAGTATGGCTCCCTGACGCTCATAGGACAGCGAAAGGATAGCGTCAACCAAGTACGCAAGGTTAAAACCCCCAGTTGCACAGCCCCCCTGCTCCAGTCCACGGTCGAGAAATACGCGGAAGTATTTACGACTGACGATGATCCGTACGGATTTTGCAACTGGATTGCCCATGAAATACCAACAACCGGAACATTTCGACCTCACGGGCCCCGCAGGATACCGGTTCATCTTGAGGAGGAATTGAGGAGACAAATACAGAACATGCTGAGCGAGGATGTTATCGAAGAAGCCAACAGTCCGTACAACTCGCCTGTTCTCCTGGTGAAGAAGTCCACCGGCAGTTGCACAGCCCCCCTGCTCCAGTCCACGGTCGAGAAATACGCGGAAGTATTTACGACTGACGATGATCCGTACGGATTTTGCAACTGGATTGCCCATGAAATACCAACAACCGGAACATTTCGACCTCACGGGCCCCGCAGGATACCGGTTCATCTTGAGGAGGAATTGAGGAGACAAATACAGAACATGCTGAGCGAGGATGTTATCGAAGAAGCCAACAGTCCGTACAACTCGCCTGTTCTCCTGGTGAAGAAGTCCAACGGGAAGTACCGCTTTTGTGTGGATTTTAGACGGCTGAATGAGGTAACACAGAATACAGTCGTACCAATACCGTCCGTCGCTGATATTTTTGACAAGCTACAGCAGGCGAAATTGTTCACAGTTTTGGACTTACGCTCCGGATACTGGCAAGTACCAATTAAACCCACAGATCGTGAGAAGACCGCATTCACGGTAGGCGAAAAACAGTATCAGTTCAAGCGCATGCCGTTCGGCCTATCCGGGGCACCTTTCACATTTCGGCGCCTGATGGTTCAGCTGGTAAAACGACTGGATAATGTGGCGGTATACGGAGATGATATCGTAATATACAGCAACACGGAATCGGAACATGCTGCCCATATAGATGCTGTCTTGAATCGCATTAAGAACTCAGGACTGCGGATCAATGCTGATAAGTCACAGCTCGGACGATCATCGGTGGTGTTACTGGGACACAAGGTGGGTCAAGGCGAAATCAAGCCTCTCCCGGAGAAAATACTGACAATTAGAGAAGCCATGGCTCCGAATTCCAAACGAACCCTGAGACAATTTTTGGGTCAAGCGGGGTACTACAGTCGGTTCGTGAAAAATTTTCACTCCATTGCATTGCCATTGTACGAACTCCTTCGAAAAGACAAGAAATTTGAATGGACCGACGATGCCCAGAGGGCGTTCAAGCGAGTGCAACAAGCGATGAACGAGCAACAACTGACGTTGAAACTACCGAACACAAAAGAAACGTTCATCGTAGCAACAGATGCCAGTGACCGTGGCATTGGGGCAGTACTCAAGCAAAAGGAAGGAGTAATCGAGTATGCCAGCAGAGTCCTGACTCCAACGGAGCAGAAATATTCGACTATTGAAAAGGAATGTTTGGCAATCGTCTGGGCACTGGACAAGTGGAGGCCATACCTGTTGGGTCAACAGTTCCACGTGGAGACGGATCACAAACCCCTGGAATGGATCATGACTGCGAGGGACCCGAGAGGCAAATTAGCCCGATGGGCATTACGTTTACAGGAATATGACTTCACGATCAACCATGTGCCTGGTTTGAGCAATTGCGTCGCGGATTTTCTTTCTCGACCACAAGTAGACGACGAACTCCCCAAAGTGACCGTTGGAGTCAACGGCTTAATAATGGAGCAGGACCCACAAACGCTAGTACGCCTACAACGTCAAGATAAGGTCCTCCGGAAAGTGATTGAAGCTCTGGCAAGAGGCGTGAGAATCCCCACAAATACTAAGGATGAGGAGCTGAAAATAATCGCATCCCAATGGAAAAGAGTTGGCTTAAACAGTGCAGGCGTATTGACATGGCAGCGTGGCGTTGGGCACCCGTGCGTGGTAGTCATCCCGAGACAACTGAGGAGGAAAGTGGTGGCAGACTGCCATGAAATGGCACACACCGGATGCACTAGGACGTACGATCTGTTGCAACAAAGAGCATATTGGCCGAAAATGAAAGAGGATGTGACAACTTACGTGCTTGCATGCCAACAGTGTCAGTTACTGAAAAGCGACAATCGGGGAGCCCAACAGCCCTTACAACCAATACCAGTCTCCGAAATCGGTGAACTCTGGTCTATGGATCTTATGGGCCCATTTCCACTGAGCGCCCGCGGTAACCAGTACGTTCTGGTCATGACGGAACACTTTACCCGTTGGATCGAAGCGACTGGCGTTCCGGATCAGAAAGCATCTACGGTGGGAGATATGGTGATGAAGCACATTGTAGCAAACCACGGTGTACCAAAGGCGATCTTGACGGATCAGGGACCATGCTTCGAAAGCGATGAGTTTCGAACACGCATGCAACAACTGGGAATCAAGCGCATCCGAACGACGCCGTATCACCCACAAACGAATGGCCTAACTGAGCGTAACAACCGAACGGTCAAAGAATGGTTATCAGCCAAAGGAGGAGACTGGGAGTCTGCGTTGCCACTAGTGTTATTGGCCTACCGGGCGTCTGTGCAGGCGAGCACGAAGAAATCTCCATTTCAATTGATGTACGGTAGAACCCCTCGACTTCCGGTGGATCAGGACATTGGGGTATGGCCAGAGTGCATTGATTCCACTAAAGAATTGGTAACCGAAAGAGAAAGAGCCCAACGAAATCTGAAAGCATCGCAAGCACGCACAAAGGAGAAATCCGCAAGGCAACGGTTCGGCAAGACTAGAATGTTCAACCTAGGAGAACGGGTGAAATATCGAGACCATCGGAACACCGGTGCCAGCGGGCCAGGATCAAGAAAACTTTTGCCTAAATGGAAAGGTCCGTATTTGGTAATATCCAGACGAGGCCCAGTATACACGATCAAGAAGGACGGCGAGACGAAACGAGTGCACGCCAGTGAGTTAGCAACGTGGCACGAGATGCCGGCGCGACGAACCAGAAGATCAATAATCCGGGAGGAAACACCGCGTCGATCGGAGAGGATTCGTCGACAAATGCGAAGGAACCAAGGAACCTCAGAAGGGGGAGGAGTGTTGTATAACAGGCAGTTTCGTTGTGAGTAGTATACTACTCACAAGTAGTGTATTACCCACAGGGGACATTCAGGAGCAAAAGGACAAGCCCCGAACACGACGGACAAGAAGAGACTATCGAAACAGTGTGTACATCATGCGTGAGAACTTTCACCAAGGCGAATGACCACGTACTGTCACCCAATGTATGTGAGTGCATGTCCGTCGTGCAAATGAGTGTACGCGCTTGTGGTTTAGTTTTTGACATGACCTATACGGAAGTTTGCGCAATAAACCAACTTGTTGGCCAAGCGTCTTTTGCGGACACAACACCGTTCATTGTCCATCTTTAGCACCAAAAGTGATGTACAACGAAACTGTCCAGCCTTCTATTACTCCGTTTTTCATTAGATGAAGTTTCGGGCAGCAACCTGGTTGAGTGCGAACACAAGAGTATGAATATGTAAACAACGATGTCTCATTGTTTCATTGACAGCTGAAAGCATACCTAACAAATTACATATTTTGACTCGTCGGTCTTGTATAGGCTTTGTACGTACCAGAAAGGAAGTGTTGATAAAAGACTGGCAGCAGTAGGTTTTTACAATAATTTCTGATGGTGAGCTGTTGTAGGCAGCCAGGAAATTCATCTATTTTAGAAGTCGTACCGGCGACGACGAGTGGTCTGAGATCACACACAAATCGAACAGTTAAAACCCGGATGTCGTTCGTTACTTTGATCCGCTTATGGCGCCGGCGGGACTTCCTCCTTCTTCAGAATGAATGTATGGTTCGGCTTTAACAGCAGTACTCCTATAAGGTGACGAAATCTGGCAAACTTGAGCAGAGGAAGTGTGGAAGGTGTCTATTTTTAATCACCGGTACCCCCGAAGCGGAAGCGACAGTAGCAGCACGCGGTGGGAACAGTGCATGGATAGTAGTGATGAGACTCGTTGGTGTATTTGTACAGCGAGGAATCTTTACCGACCACTGAGCGTAAATCACACTTCACAGGCTTCAGTGTCTGAAACACGTGTTGCACATGCCAAACCAGCACGTAGCACATCGTGCTTTATTTGTGCGTCAGAATGGAAAGGAAGCGACCGTCTGGCGGGAAGCGTATGCCCTGGGTTCGAAACATGAGGACCTTGGCATCAGACCTCGTTTTCCTAACGCGGTCCAGGCTTTGAGGGTGGGCTTCAAAAGACTACAGATAACGTTGCTTAACGACATTGTTGAGTGTGGCTAACAATCGTAGTCACTGTCACATGCGTTCACAATGTGTCCCCAAACTAGTCTTCATTCAGTAGTTGACTTGTGTTAGGCTTTTAAATATTTTCACCTTCTGCACTCACTTGCCCTGTGTTCGTTGTGACACTACTGTCAGAAATTAGTAATCGGTAAAATGTCCGGAAAGGCCCCTGACATCTCCGTCACGGACAGATTATGTTTCGGAATCTCAAGTTAACCAGTATACACAGACGTCGCTGATGGACGGGAATAATATATACTCAGGCTATACTCACTAATGTCCCACAACAAACACGAGGTGATGAGCGTTACTACGGTTGATGAGACGGTCCGGAGATAGCATATTGTATTCTGAGTGCACGAAACGTGTTTCCAATCCTGAGAACGATGCGCACCCGTACCGAGCTCAGTGGCGTTCGTGCATACATAAACATAAACAAATACATAATGGACCCTCAACATAGTTAACGAGTCCTGCTTAGAGTCGCCAACTGTATCACCTAAAAACAAAGTGACGTAGTTGGATAGTGCAATACAGTTACATGCATTTCAGTTTCTGGGTTTTCAGCTGTTTGTCGAGCTTGGCACTTCGGTTTCAAACATTTCATCCCCAAACCAGGTGAAGTCATCAGTGTGAGTTGGAGCGTTGCGGTTGATTAACGGTCGAAGAATGCCTGTCTATGTACGATGACAGGATGGTCTCTGGAAAAAAAGTCCAATTGACTACATTTTTAACGTTGGCTCCTTGTACGAAGGCTTGATCGGTTACCTGAAATTCGATTGGTAATTTGTCGTTGCTTTTGTAGTTTTGAACGGACATGTTAGGTCTCCTTATGACCTACCATTTTTTTGTTATTGAATGTCGATCTTTGGCATGTTTATGTTGATCTGTTCCCTTGCCCGTTGGTATCTGGTAACAGCTCAATTCGTAGACTATATCTAATTCGATGTTTGTCTGTTGGGCTGGTTGATGAATACCAGGCTTCGAGAAATTCTCTTTCGTGCTTGGTGTTCACTTGGGATATAATTTTGTGGTGGTCCATGTTCACTGGGCTCAGGGTTGACCTTCGTAAAAGAGGAGTAACAAAAATCGATCGTGTCCTTTGGCGTTTAATTCGCTTTCACATAGTTGTGTATAGAGCCTCCGCTTGGTTTAGCCAACGTGAAGATTTTCGTCGTCATTGATCATGACGTCACTTCGTGACGCAGGCCACACCAGCTGGATAAATTCGAAAACTAGCGATGACAAACCAGAGAGCTATAATGGTTTGCATTTCGAAGAAGCCAAGAAACGGCAGGACAAACTTCGCCTGACTCCACCTGACAGTGAAGTTCTCGGCGACTGACTGATCAGGTGTGAAAAGATTATGACAGGTCATGATAATACGGTAAATAAATAAGACATTCTAAGAAACAGCTGGGTTTGAAGGACACCTGAAAAGCCACTGGCTGCGTTCCAAACGGAATTACATCATTATGAATGTGAAATACCGGAGAGAAATAAAGCAACGGTTTCGAATCGCCTTTCATTTTCTTTTCAGTAAAAACGATAAAAAAACTAACATCAGCGCAAAAAGTTCAGATGGTTAGGAAGCTACAGAGATGACTTATGATTTAAACTCAGTAAAGATTTCTTTTTCAAAACCGGGTACTCGAAGGTTATGTGACAATCAGGGCGTCGGCTGTTTTCATTTCTTATTGGTTGTTCAGTGGCCTAAACTTACGTAGACCTGGTGAATACAGAACAACGGAAATTCGCTAATTACGTCCAAGACTATAACTTGATTGCGGGAGCTTTCATCAGGTTTCAAATTACAGCAGAAGGCAACGACAAGCTTATGGGCAACCGTTGGTAATTCTATGCTTGCACCCCGCCTTGATGCAGTTGCTCGCAAATCCTTTCGGAGCTGAGTTCTTCGTTCAACAGCACAGTCCTAGTATGCTTGCTCATTCAAGCAATTGCACCAGGTTGATCAGCTAGCTGATCGACGGAAAATATGATCGAAATTATTTCACCTAAACCGTAAGCTAGAAGAAAGGAAAGCAAAACCACCCAGCCGGGTTGTGAGGAATGCGCTTCGAACCTTCGCAGTGTAAAGCAAATCCTTAAGACAAAACTTACGGATTACTGCTCACATAAATTCCGTCAGTTCGCTCGTCGACTGGCGGCGTCATCTCACCAGAGTATATCATTAAGAGTGCACCTGTGGGAATATCAGCAGAACGAATCTGTGGCACCACACGAAGGTCTAGTCATGACTGAAAAAGAGGTAGCAGGCCTGTATGATCCCCTTTACTTTACAGAGAGGAAGGTGAATGATGAGGACCTAGGCAAATTCAATTATCCTGTATTAGAACAAACAGTACAGACATCCGATAGTGCTTTGAAATCTTAAAACACGTAGTCACTACCCCACATACCACCGTTTACCCTACCAGATATCCGTCATCCGGGTAGTCAAGAAATGAGATGAACGTAAGATGGTTGGGCAACGATGAGCAGGGATCTTAAAAAGCAAGTGCACCGTTAGTATGCACCGCTTTTCGGTTCAAAGACCGTCTAAGTAATTGGCTGGACAAACTACCATACACGAGGGCTGATTGAGCGGGATGAGGCTGCTTGACAGAAACTGTCAGCCGATCCGACAGATGAGTATGATGCCCATGGGAAAATGACTGCGCATTAAGTGAGTGTATCTCTAACAGCTAGTGCAGTGTACCAGATAAGCGAAAGCTCAAACCCTAATATTAAAGTTACACATTTTTGGTAGGTTATATCATTAAAGACACAAACGAAGAGACTTAAAGGCGTAATCGAATCCAAAATCCGTGTAAACGTTTGGTTCAGTAGTCATTAGTTTCAACGAATTAAGAAAACTCACGGTTTCGAGGGTCAGGCCAGAGGAAGGAGGCTGACGTAAAAGAATAGGCAATAAGAGATGTGATAGATGAGGCAAACACAAAAGGCATGTACAAAATCATAATTCAACAATCATGAGGCTTAATAAAACCCAGCCTTTTAATCGCACAAAACCAGCGCAAATGTGCAGTTGTGACTACGCAAATGTGGCCAAAGCAGCCGATCGCTGTCAATCCATCAACCGCGCCCACCTAAGAGAAAATCATGACTGGTCAGAACGTCAGTTGTGGACAACCATCTCCACAACTAAGCGAGCGATCAATGACGTGGACGGGTCCGTTGCAGCGACCGGTGTGTGGAAGACTAAAGTCGAGAAAGCGGAGAAAACTCCGACCCATAAACCAAGTAAGTGGAAGCGCAATCGAGCTATAAGTGCAAAAGGTCGCCGTTAGGCAATTTATTTAAAACAACCTGAGGTATGAGCTGAATTCAGCGAAATACCCTCTGCTCCCTGTGTTAACCAAATTGTCTAAACATGGATTGCGTGCACAAAGCTTAGACGACATTTAAGTAGCACATCGGTGGACTGTGTCATACAAACTAGTCGAAGTGAACATAAGATAACCTTCTTTCGATATCAACCGATTATGCTGCTATATGGATATTGTGTAGTGGATCCTCCAGTGGTGAATAATGGTGGACATAAACAAAGTGAATGAACGCGCAGCAATCGGTTCGCTGCGTAATGAGTCACGGCCGCTAGGCCGTGACAGAAAAGTCCCGTAGACTACTGAAAAAAATTTAAGATATAAACTTGCGGTCATCAACAGCTGATAACATGAGTTAACGCAAAACGGTCCAAGAACGTGATATAACAAATGACTCGGGTGACCCAGTGTTTAAACAGAGTAAGCTAACTTCTGTATGCGGGATAAAAGCAATTTGAAACGCAAAACACTGTTCCACACAAGGAAAACGACGACACGTCTACTCAGTTTTATTCACCGACGAGACTGTATTACTTAGATGGATGAGTAAATAGGCTTCCAGTTATGCACATCGAAAACCTCCACGCTTCTGTAGCTGGACTTATAAAGTAAGATAAAAATATGGTTCAGATTATAACGCATTATTAAATCATTCATCAGGCAAACAACTTTCAATGAAACTGTGAGAAGCGTCATGCAATCACATGACAAGCTGCAACAAAACCGGTTGTTTGTTACAACAGTTGGAACTGGTGGATGCACTGTGGTTTCAACAAGTTGAAGTATTGTACTGCGAGCTTCAGTATACGTACAATCAGGTAGCATATTCGGGAAAAGACGGAATGGGAGCCCCCTAACTGGCCAGCGAGACCGTTTGACTTGACTCCATCGGATTTCGCTAAGTGAGGTTAATTTAAATTCAGAATCTATAACAGAATACGAAAGAAGCAAGAATGATTGCAGTGATGCGGTGCCCATGAATGCTGAATAATATCGGTGGATACACCGTTTAAAGTACAGTGTAACGAAACTTTGAGAAACCGCTCCAGCACTTGGTAAAATAAATTTTTGAATGAACTTCGTGGTAGATTATTTATTCGGGCAGGCCATTCCAAATCGTGCAGGCTGTGGTGGTTGTTAAAGTACATTAGGTTGAGTTTGACAATTAATGAAATGTATCAATGAGTTCGTTGTCAATACCCTGCAAAACATCATTTTGCTGCACAGTTGGTGAGGTTTTGTGTACCATTACCTTTTGGACTTGGACTAAGTTCAGTAACAAATTGTAAGAATGTGAAATACCACGCTATTTATCGAAAATTTACGTAGATCTTATTGGAGCTGGGTTCACGAGATCCGGGTTTGGTTAATGTGGCTAACACAGATTGTGGTGGATTGTCAGGTCGGAGGTGCGAGTTTTCGAACGCTCGGCCGAATACCTCAACTCAGGGGGGAG
>QNGE01003700.1:0-18282 GCA_008508345.1 Paragonimus westermani | reverse complement strand
TGGTACGTTTTTCAGGAAGAGATGCCAACCATCTTCCAACCCCCAACCTGGAGGACCAGGAGACTGTGGTTTGTCAGACCTCTACCTGTTGGCCTGCCTGGTATGAGTAACTCTGTCCAGTTTAGCCCAAAAGGTCATAGAGATGCGCAAGCCGTCACACCATGTCAAGGTCCAGTCTCACCGTGACGGCATCTTTGAGCAGTGTCTATGGGTACAATGCAAAGGAGGCTGTTGAAGGGCGTGCGATCAAGCAGTCTTTTCGTCACGCAAGAACTTACATTGATTTCAACACTGCCTTGGAAAGGAGTTTAGGCTGTAGGGTATCCAGACAAGTTCACACTGTGAAACAGCCAACAGGTATTGAAGGTGTGGTAATGTGCTATAATCATGAAGTCGTGCTTCAGCAAAACAGTAGACATTGATAGCGAGGGTCTTCAATGAACCTGTTATGGCTGCCTGATGGTCCACATAAGTGTTCCACCACTCAAAATGACGAACTTAAATGGTGTCCGGGAGCACGTAAGGGTCTGTGTCGGTCAGAAAAGCAAAACACCTTGGAACACTAGTCTTCCGGTTGTGACCACTGTCACGAGCAGCGATTGAGACAGATCTCTTCAAAAAATATCTGTGGGTCATCAAGTAAGGAATTCCTTCACAAAAGAGAGAAATTGTGAGAGTAGAGCCGATCGTCAGCACCATCGTCAAGAGAATGCGGTAGAAGCATGAAACGGGAATCAAAATCAATGGGTGCGTAGCAGTAAGAAGACGGACGCTGGTAGATGTCACCATTTTGTATTGCCTCTTCAGTACTAGGTAGCAATAACCCATTAGTGGAGGTTAAACAGTTTTATGCCGTAGTCCCCCACCTCATTTGCTGCTTTATCTCCCACACCAGTAGTGTTGTGTATATATCCCTGGCTATTATTATTAGGTAGTGAGAAGACCGTAGGAAATGGTAGCATCTGTTTGTCTTCTTACTGTTTAAATAAATTGGTAATTGTTGTGAGGGAAGTTTACTTTCCGGTTGTCAAGGCCAAAGGATGAAAGTGACATAAGGAGCCCACCCGAACCCTTTGATTGAAATAGTCTAACCCGAAGCAAGACACAAAGTTCACAAACGAATGGGGACCCGGAGTCCAATAGATCAGTTCACATTTATATCAGATAGTCCACAAATCTAGTGGTCATAGCTCGCGCATTAGGTTGCGATGGAAGCAACCCAACAGTTCGAAAGCTCACTAAACAATACGGATCTGCAGTAGCAGAACTGCTCAACCAGGAATTCCAAGGCTAACATGGTTATAATAACGCTTATTTCCCGCTGCCCGTCACCAAGCTCCTTCATTCATAAATCAGGCCAAGTCCACCTACCCAAGGTATCCAGACATCTTGCATGCACGTTGAAGCTGGTGGTCATCACAGTAACGCGTGCGCTTTCTTCAGGGTTTGTCCACGGCTGCCGGAATCCGAAGATTCAATTGTCTACGCACACATACCGGGAGTTACTCCGCAACAAGTTGATCAACTTATGCACAGTCCCACAATGGATCTACAACTGCGATCTGAATAGTTTGACACTGAAACCCATTGCTCACCTGATTTCGAACAATGGACCCACTGGCACTACAGTTTCAGTAATTTTCTCACTCCCTGAGTTTCACAAGCTGATTTGTCAGTGAACTCTCCCAAATTGTGACTCACTGTCCGTACATCGTTACATATGTTAGGTAAGAACAAACAATCCCGATTCTCGAAGCCTTAAAATGACACGCGCAACAATCGTTTCCAAGCGCTCCACAGTGTAACGAACCGTCAATGAATTTTTTCATAGGGTAAATTGTTTCACAAAATGTAAATTTGAGGCTACGATGGACGCACAGCATCGAGATGATGCACCTTGCGACAGGTTACAGGTAAATCATCGCTAGAGTGCAAGGGGTTGAACTAACCATCTGCATTCGAGCAGGCAGGGTTGTCAGAAGCAGATCTAAAGCACTCTAAGCGTCATCACCCCTTGATTTCGTTAACGATGTGTTGTGTCGCAGTGAATATCCCCGAATAATCTGGCAGTACAGACAACTCACAAACCGACGAAATACTCCCGGTAGCAGAGAGGACCGCTTGCTTCTTCTGCTGTCACGGTGGACACTCAGACCAAAATGTCCGGGGAGAGAAGCAGAAGGCGTGAGAAAACAGGACGTTTTCAGAAAATTTGCAGATCAAGCTCCGCCATCAAACTTGCTTCGGCTATTATGGAGCCAAATTATCTCAACAACTACATTCGTCGCGCCTTGCAGTCTAACAGATGTCGCCACAAATGAGCCCATCAACGTAGCTTTCTCAAGCTCTTCATAGACAATGAGAGTTTCGAAGGTTACATGTCCGCCTCCGTTGCAAATCTAAATCACTGGAACATCAAAGCTCTTGTAGGATCTGTTGAAGTTCGTCTGGTACGTTTTTCGTCTTTGATTGGTGTGATGCGGGGCGATAAGTTTGTTGAGGCGTACTTGTTTTATTTTGCAGGAAGCCGGTCCTAAATTTAAACTTATTAGTCGCTGCTGTGTGCAGTACACGATCAAGATGAATTTCGTACCATAACTGCAGTATTTGCTTTCTTCCTTCTATAACTATAACTGCTTATCTAGCAAGACTTCCATCCTTGATATCATTTGGCATGCATCCACCTTTATCTGCACCCAACTGTTTTCATGACCTCATCCCGCTGACTGGTGGCCATTGGCGGATTCATGTTCCGGTTACTCCATTTTGAACGGTTTCCTGTCGGATGATTTGTTTATCCGATTAATTCACATTCAAGGTGAAATAGCATCTTTAGTGTAATTTTACTCAAACAGTACCGTATAAATCCCAATCCTTTCGATCGCCTTTTCTGAATAAGCGTTGTTGGAATTGTCGAGTACACGTTATTGAGTGAATCATCCCTAAATCGCCAGGAGCGATTTAGCAGCTCTCTTACCAAAATTATCATGACATTCATCTGATTGCTGAGGTTCACACAAGACAAGTGTAGTATGCAACCAAAATATGAGGATACCTTCGTCTTCGAATGAGACAGTCAGTTCCGTCTGACTTGTGCACCGATGTAATGCTAGGCCATGACTTAGTCAAACATGAGAAGGTCGGGATATTCTTTGTTCAAAATGAACCACCGTCTACCGTTTGTCAGTCAGCTTCGGCGTGCGTAAAACCACTGTCGTTGTCCCAACATTTGTCAGCCGACTGTAAACCTACTACGAAGAGGTCTACGCCTTTCTCAATCTAAGACGTCTCGATGACTCAAGTAGCCAAGTTCACGCAAGTTTACTTGGTTTACCCTCTGCAGCCAACGAGACCATGTCCCCTCATTCTGTAAGAACCAACCAATTCCTGTATCTTCCAACCTACCTGTGTACCCATTCGTCGTGCGATAATGTTTGGCGCTGAAACCCAACTGACCCTTTGGGATATTTCAAACCGACATCGAGATATATCAAATTGGAAAAAATGTACACGACAATCTCATTTGGATGGATTCTCTGCTCGATCAGAGGTACAAAACGGAACCTTCGAAACTGTCGTGAAGAGTAAACACGTTGATAACCACCAACAGTAACCGTAAAAAGGACGGTAGTGAGTGAGTACATTCGCACAATTAACCGTCATGTTTGTATGCTCAACAGCTCCGTTGGATAGTCAAGCTATTTACCACTAGACCCATACCAAGGAGGAAGAACGGTGTGCTGTTTTTTAACCCTTTGGCAATCATGATAAACTTCCACGTCGTCGTTATAAAACTGGCCTTTTTGGTCACGAAGTCTGAAATGGATAGGAAAACCAGACCAGAAGAGACTCCATGGCTTGAAAGTACTAACCCAACCAACACGATCCGAATTCTCATCAGAAGACCGTGAGCACGTTTGTGTATTACTCGTACAGGTTATCACAACTCTTCTGAGATTTGTTCTTTGATGTATAACATAACAGCTCCTTGGGAGGCCTTGGAGGACTTACTTCACAGGATGAAACAGGAACCAGAAAAGAGCAACCCTTATCACTATCAGGAAGAAAATACTGGACAGTTGGGACAGACTCACACTACCCTGCAACCTCAGCTAACTTCAACCAGGACGGGAAGCTTGCAGCTTTCTTCCCCAGAACGACTTTCCCAAGCACAACACATCGTTTATTCACTGCCAAAGAAGCATATGCAACTGGAGAAAATGTGCGGAAATGACGCCATTTTCTTTAGAGTAATTCATGTTAACGATCATAAGTCCGCCGAACTCACGTGACAAGGTGGGAATAGAGGAAAGGTGGAAAATAAAGGACCAACGTTGGCAAATAGAACTGCTGTGTTCCCTGAGTGACGTAAAAAATGAGCTCGGAAAAGGAAACCAAGCAATTAACACCATCCAGAGGCTAACACCTCGCTACCGTATGCCACCGTGACCTGTATAAACTACACGACTCCGTGCACCACTCTGGTGTTTCCGCACGATGCACTTCTTGCGTTCCAGAGGTGGTAGGTTGAAGAAGTGAGACCTCTGACTACTTGGTACCAAACGTGCTGAAGTTTTTAAAACAATCTAATGAATGAATAATAAAAGTCGAGTAACTTTTAGAAGGTCTCAGTGTTGATTAGAAGAGAACGTTCTTCTCCGTCACAGCAACCGACACCCACCAATCTTGACCGTTGAGTGTCCCCATTATCCTTCACTTTTGCCTGTTGCGGCCTAACACCACAAATGGTCATTAAGTGCTTCCGCTCTTTGGTATTCCGTCGCACATTTATTCGAATTGCAGCCCACTGTTCATGACAGACGAATTGGGGGGGGGGGCATCCGTACAACAAAGGTGTCACTGTAGGCAGAACGACCGCTTATAATCCTCAAGTCAGCAACAAAGTTGAACGTTTAAATCAAATAATGTGGCACGTCATAACCGCGTCATGCAGACCGTAAACCTTCAAGGTCAATCACTGATGGCATGCTCGCTTGGAGGCGCTGCACTCAATTAGATACCTATTATGCACAGCTACCACTGGTACAACACTACCAGCGGTTACATGCACACAACCGCAAATCAAATTCTGATACTCTCCTTTCACACTGGCTTATTTGATCAAACGCTGTGCCCACGAAGGGTTCAATACTCTAGTCCACCTACGATTCGCTCGCCCAGCTACTTGATTGCGATCAAGAATACGCACTGGCTTGTTTTCCTGGTGATCATCCCCATCGCCACCATCACTACAAACAGCAATACATTAGCGGTCCTCACTGATGGTTAATTGTCATACAACCAAGAAAAAAGGCCAACGTTATACAGAAAGAAAGAAGGAAACGAGAGGGGGAAAGGAAGTGAACTAAATACTAAAAATGGCTGTCTATGTCCAAACACAACAAGGTGCTTACATCTCGGGAACAAACGAACCGCAGGTGAAAACAAGGCGTAATCAGCAAGACTTTCACCATCCTACACCATTAAGTGCAATTACTTCATACACAATTCGGCCAAGAGACAACAGCATTCACACCACTGAGCCCCATTAACCACCATCCCACCTAACGTCTTCAGCCACCGACTCTGTAAGTTGCGAAGTTCCCCGCCCAGGAAACTAACCCATTCTACAGCGGCCAACAGTTTGGCGAACGAATTCATTTCCTCACGCCGGGTCATCATCTGTCCACCTCGCACCTTACGTTAGTCGGCCACAGCGCCGGCAAACAGTGCTCGTTGTGGCAGATGATTGGATTGTATCCTTGGTACTCGGCCTGGACATTTAAGTTTATGTAAACGTGAAGTCTGAACAAAAGAACTCACCTGACAGCCAGTACCAAATATCCGTTTTCTAACCTCCTCGTTGCTTACTCTCTGGTACCAGCCGGTGCGAACGATCGGACACAGATATCGAGGACCAAATATCTGAAGAGGGCCCATGTCTTCTACCTCAAGTGCTCACGTTTCACAGCCACAAAGTAATACATCTCTCACGGGCGACTTATACGTATGTGATTCTTAAGCCTCAGTAAGATGCGCCTCTGTCGCCAGGGGTGCCATGGAGTGCTGAACATCACTTTAGTCTTGGGGATACATACTTCTATTGCATTCCATACACTTACGCCGACGACACTGATGCAACTTCCCAAATACACAAACCGGCCAAAAACCTCCATGACCTCATTGCCCAACATCAAACTCACGTAATAACAACGGTCTCGTAGCACTGTGCACGTGGAAGCAGCGAAGCGCACTCCGAAGTATTAAGCGCAGCACGAAATATCTTCCTATGCCTATGCCGCTTCATCATAATCAAAGATAACAATGCATCAGTGGTTCACACTAATGCGTAACTGCCACACAACCATGAAGGAAAAGCAAACCCTATATAGGAAGAGAGAGAAGGAAAAAAGGGNTGGCATCCTTAACACATGACCTAACCATCTAAGCCTGTGCAAACGTAGGGATTGAACGAGAGAACTCGTCTGACAATCACTACCAAACACCCGCTTCCTAACCTCCTTGTTACTTACACGCTGCTGTCACCCGACACGAGCGACTGGACGCAGACATCGGTGGTCAAATACTTGAAGACGGTTCACGTCTTCTGCCCTGAGCGGCCAGGTTTCGCTTCAGAGAAATACCTCTCTGTCGCCACAGATGCCCCAGATTAGTAAATACCATCCAGCCTTAGAGATGCGCGCTTCTATTTCATCCCCTACATCTCCGCCATCGCCGCTGATGCAGCTTCCCAGGTATACAAACCGGTCAACAACCTCCATGACTAAATTATCTAACATCAAATCTACGCGATCACAGCAATCCTGCAGAAGCACTTTGCATTTTGAGGCTGCAAAGCGCATTCCGAAGTATTTAACAGAACGCGAAATGGCGTCTAGCACTGCTTGAAAGTTGTCAAACAGCAACACCTTGTCGTCAGCATAATCAAGACCAGTCACTTTTTCACCAGGTAGAAGGTCCACGCCGGCATCTTGTGAGTATCGGAGACAATCCTCCATTATTTCGTTTATGACGAAATTAAACAAAAATGGTGACAGCGGACAGCCTTGACGTACGCCACTCATGATGCTGAAACTGTCAGACAGTTCACCGTAAACCCTAATCTGAGCCGAAGTTTGGGAATAAAGTGCCGACAATGTGTTCACGTACTTAGTCGGCACACCTCTGAGTTTGAGCGACTCTAAAAGTGTAGATCGATCCATTGAATCGAACGCATCTTTATAGTCGAGAAATACAACCATTGTTGGCCGGCGGTATACATGACGCTGCTCCAGAATTTGACGAAGAGTAAAGATGTGATCCATACATCCCCGCCCGGGGCGAAACCCTGCCTGTTCTTCCTTAATGTATACCTCCCAACCTGTGGTGCGTTGACGAAGTATGATGGATGCTAGAACCCTAGAAATAACTGGGGTCAAACTAATTCCTCCGTGGTTTTCACAAGCGACCGTGATACCTTTTTTGGATACAGGAACTATTATCGAGTGACCCCAACTCGAGGGGATAGTTTCCGTCGTCCACACAAGTTGAAAAAAATGAGTCAAAGCTTTTTTCAACGCCTCTGCCCCTTCTTTGAAAAGTGCCGGTACGAGGTCATCTGGACCAGCAGTCTTATTACGCTTGAAAGCCACAATGCAATTGCGCGCCTCAGTCTCAGTGGGTGGTTTCAAGTCTATCAATCAGGGTAATAGATTGCAAGTTTGTGGCGGCAACGCGGTAGAAGCAGGAGGCCAGTTAAATTGACCCTCAAAGTGTTCCGCCCACCGCTCTAACCTTCTGGACTTACTATGGATGAGCGTTCCATCTGTCTCGCTGATTACTTCGCTGACAGACGGTCGCCTGGGACCAGTGGCACGGATAAGCGTAAACAGTTCGCCACTGTTTCCTGAAGCAAAAGCAGTCTCCATCTCCTTAACTTTTCCCAATAACCAAGCTTCACGATCAGCTTTTAGGCTACATTTCAGTTTCCTACGGATATCTCTTCCACACTTGTTATATGAACTGCCAGGAGGGATGTTCCGTCTGGATTCTAACAACTCCAGAGATTTCTTCAAGATCCAATGTTTGTTTATTCCATGTACCCCCCCTGCCGCATGCTAATGTACCTGCTTCACGAATGGCCTGTGTGATCTGGGACCAGGAGTGATCAGGATCTCCGGAGTGAGAACTGCTAAGGCAGCTTTCTAAGCTGGTTTGGTACGTATGTTTTACCGACGGTATTGTCAGTTTCTCAACAGCCAATCGTTGCTGTCGATGGAGTCGTTGTTCAGCATAAGTGAGTACGAAACGACAACGTACCAACGCATGATCTGAATCCAAGTACGTGCGTACGTCCTGAATGGAACCCCGCCACAAATAACTAACAGCTATGTGGTCTATCTGGGACCAGGTCTGACTAAGGGAAGGAGGGCACCAAGTATAGCAATGACGCGCACGATGCCTAAAACTAGTGCTGACTAAAAACAGCCTATGCTCAGCGCTTTGAAATTGTTAAACCACTTGTGAGTATCACAGACGGTTCTTCATTATTTCGTCTGAAACAAAATTAAACAAAAATGACGAAAGTGGCCAGCCCTGATACACGCCGCTCCCGGTGCCAAAACTGTTAGTTCATCGTAACTCCGCACCTCAGTCGAAGTATCGGAATGAAGCGCTGACAGTATTTTCACATACGTTGTCAGTACACCTGTGTGGTTGGGCGATAATAAAATTGTAGATTGGTCCACTGAATCAAACGCACCTTTACAGTCGAGAAATATGGCCATTTTAGGCCGGCAGTATATAAGACGCCGCTCCATAAGTTGGCGGAGTAAAAACTCGATCAATACATCTCTGTTCAGAACGAGATCCTGCCTGTTCCTCTCTAATGTTTGCCTCGCGAGCTGCAGCGATTTGACGAAGTGAGCTGGGTATCTGAACCCTAGTGATGAATGGAGTCAAGCTAATTTCCCGATGGTTATCGTGACGGCTCCGGAACCCTTTCGTGAATGTAAGAATTATTGCCGAATGACCCTGGCATACAAAAATGCAATTTGTTTTCCACAGAAGCTGAAACAAGCCAAAGCTTTTACAAACGTCTCCTCATCTTCCCTAAAAGGTGGCCGCGCGAGGCCATTTCAACTAGCAGTCCTATTCCGTCTGCAGGCCGGAATACAAGTCCGGGTCTCGGTTTTAGTGGGTAGTCCTAAATAACCCGACAAGAGTACTACTTTCCAAGCATTTGGTGGTAACACAGTAGAAGCAGGAGACCAGTTAAACTGACTCTCAGTGTCGCGCCAGGCGACTTATCGTGGATGAATGTGCCATCTTCACTGACAGAGAGTCGCCTTTGACAAGTAGCTTGAAGAGTCTGCCGGTGTTCCCTGACGCAATAGTGACTCCCAGTTCCCTAACATCCAACACCAGCCGAGCCTCACGATCGGTGATAAGATTACGTTTCAGCTTCCTACGAATATCCCTCGTAAACCCGTTATACGAACTGCCAAGAGGAATGTTCCGTGTAGCATCTAACAACGCCAGGGATTTCCCCAAATCTAATGTTCGTTTACTCCATGAACTAGATGCCACAGCGCCAGCTTCGTGAACAGCCTATGAGACCTCGGCCCAGCAGCCAGTGGGACCTTAAGGGTGAGAACTGCTAAGCCTGTTTTCTGGACCAACTTGAGACTTACGCCCCATCGTCGGCCTGGTCAGTTTCTCAACAGCCAGCTGTTGTTTTTATCGACCAGCAAAGGTAAGGACAAAATGACAACCTTCCAACGCATAATCCGAATCCAAGTAGGTATTCCAATAAGAACGACACTCCTGAATGGAGCCTCTTCACCCATAATCAACAGCTAGGTAGCCCATCTGAGACCAGGGCTGATTGTGGAAAGGGGGAGCCAAGTATAACAATGTTTACACACAATGCTTACAAATAATGTTGGCCATAAATTGCCTATTCTCAGCGTACACCTGTAATGGTCGGCCGCAATTATTCCAGTGATGCAATGTCATACCAAAACTGCCATCTAAACGAGACTTAACCTCACCATGGCGACCGAGCTGAGCGTTCATGTTCCCGACCAGAATGACTACATCAGGACCACGTGTCGGCTGAAGGAGAACGGCCGGATCCGAGTAAAATGTGGTCTCGACACCAACGTCGTTACAGTTAGATGGAGCATAAACAGGCACAATTAAAGGACTTCCGAGGTTTTTGCGCTTACAAGTGACCTTAAAAGGGCCTGCCAGGCGGGTGGTAGGAACTCTACTGCTAACAGGAGCCCAATCTACCAATGGGACTACGGCCATCCAGGTGAAGACTACATCCAGTATCCGGTAGACATTGCGGGTGCTGTTAGTTTCATACGTCGACTACTGTCCTGGATTCTCGTCTCTGAAACACAACAGACATCGAAGTTTGACGAGTCTAACATTCACATGAGAGCAGCCTGCTGACCTATCCGTTTTGGATTATGAACTTTCAAGGCATCAGTAGTAATTCGTACTCTGGGACTAGGCAAGGGACGATGGAGGCCTGGGGTTGGGTGATAAGAGATGCGACTTGCTGGCACAGTGTTACTATGACCAGCTATATATGCGGTGGGAACTGCAGAGTAATCACCAGAAACTGGGGTCGGGAGGGATCTGGGAGATAAGTTTGGTAGAACAGTACAGAAGGGGTCAGCAGCATGTTCTGGCTATTCACCCTGCTGTATGCAACAGACAGAGCAATCCGGTTTATACAGCGAGATTGCTGATGAAACGTGGAATTGGTGGTGCTGTGAACATTCATGGTTGTATGGAGGCTGGGACAACGCCGGGATGCCCTGACCTAGATTGAATGAATAAGGTTCTTAACTAAAGGTTTTGACGAACTTGCCCGTACCCCACGGCAGCGGGTGAGCAGCAGTGCATCAAAACCAGCAGTTTTCAGGAAAAGATGCCAACCAGGAAGCTCGCGAGAATGTGGTCTGCCGCGGCCCTAGGTATCAGCCTGCTTGAAATGAGCGACTCTGTCGGTGTGGTCATCACGCGGTCGAGTTTAGCTCAACAGATTGCCGAGATGCGCAAGCAGTCACGCCCTGTCGACGTCCAGTTTTGCTGTGATCATATTGAGAGGAATCCGTTTCAACCCAACACCTTGCTCGCGGTGGTAAAACGTAACGTCTTAAACAACTCGCTATGTCAGACGGACGGCTCAGTAAACCTAGTTCATAGCGGCCACGCGTTGTGACTCACTAAATTACACACAGCGATCGGAAGTACACTCCCGGTTAAACAGCACTAGAATGCTCGAAAGTCCTGCAACATTCGTGGAGAAGGAGGCCTATGACCTTAGAAACTGTAGAACTTGAAGCATTTTTTCCACAAACATGCTACTGACACGTAGGGAGAACGGCAAAGATTTTATCCACATCAGTATGTGGTCTATCTCCGTATGCGAGTTTAAACTCAAACCCTGTATTCGTGCCACTGATTTCTTCTGTCCGTTTCAGCTAGTGTATAGTGGCTACAAGGTTGCTAAAGCCTTCATCGAGGCATCTGTCCTGTCATTTCTAACTGACTGCACACACTTCGGGGGAGTTACTCCAACATAAGAATCCCACTCGTGTCACAGTTAAAACCAACATTAAGAGCCCATTTTCATTTATCAGTCTGAGGCCGGGGCCGGTAGAAGTGAATCACCCGGTCTGTGACCTAGAGAAGATTACAGTCAAACAGGGATGAGAACTAGTAGTGAAAGGCTGGCTGGATTATTCAAATCCCCCTGGCTTTGTAAATATTGTGCAAGCTATAGTTTAGTTCCCAAGGTCTTCGGATAGATGCTGGACTTCCCACACATCTCTTCTCTTAGGGCGATCGTGGGTGAAATAACATAGGGAAAAAACAGTAACAAACAATGTGCAACAGGTGTGTTGGGGCCCCCGATGTTCAACCTTTTCATTGACGGTCCCGCGTGATACCTCAAGCCCATTTGTCTTTAGTTCACTGATGCCCCAAGATCTGTGGATACTCCTCGACAGCAGCTGTACGGGAGAACCTAGACAAGTTGATTATGTGGACAGGTCGGTGGGAAATCTCGTCAAACGTTACAACACAACCAGCTTCGATCCTGGAAGTGGATGACGTCATACAGTGTCAAAAGTAAGTAGAATGTGGGATCTACAAGCACGAAGAGTTGAAGCGCGACTCATTAAAACACGTGAAGAAGCGCAAATGAAAGGCTTTCGTTGGGCGTCATTTGGAACAGTGCATCCAAGCCTGGAGTCTGTGTACAAAAATCGGGAAAACATTGGGGAAAACCCATAGACCAGCCATAGTAATAGACGGGATAAAGAGTGTAGCTGACGCCGAGCGAGTAAAACAATAAAACCTCCTCGTTGGGGTGTTGGCGATCGAGAGATTGGCTGACGGAAACCCCTAAAACCGCCTCCAGAGTAATTCAAAACGAAGCTTGAGTTATTTTCCGCGGCACATTAAACCAAGCAATGGGACTTCATGGCCACCAACTGAAAAACGGGTAAAAAAAAAGTGCCAAGATCGACCATACCCAAGACCGATTATAGACAGTTGGCATAAACTTCAACCTGAAGTATGAAGCACCACAGTTTCACATTGGACTACAATGGCAAAACACAACCAGTGAAGAGCTTCCTCCTAACTGTGTATCATAAGCCAAAATGACCACAGTAAGCGAACATCCTTCTAAGTGGCTCGGCGGACAACAAATCAGATTGCAGTTCCACCGTGCACCAACTCGAATATCATAAAAGAATTCAACTGAAAATACCCCCCGCACAGCTCTCCATTAGGAAACATCAGAAATTCAATGCTGCTTCAGTCGTAGTATGTTGTGCATATGTTCTAGCGCTATAGGAATCCAAGTGCTTGTGACCTCGGCGTACCGCCTAAGTAGACTGAATTAGTTTAAAAGTCTTCTTAGGAAGAAGGTGCAGCATTTATGAAGACGACGCGCCTTAAGTTGGTTGTTTTCCAAAACTTTCCGACTCCCACAACTCCCGTGTCTGAGCAGACGCTGGATAACCGTTTGTCACACTCAGTCACATGAACCGCCGGTTGCGTGCCGAACATGACAATCAACGACAGAGTGCCGTAAACGGTAATTACCGTGTTATCCTATGGTAGGGTGATGTAGAAATAGTTCACACTTGACCTCAACAGGGTTGGGTGGAAATGACAATAAGCTGGATAAGAGAAATGATTACTAACAAAAACGCTAAAAACACTCGTGAGCAAGCCTAAAATTAACGTGCAGCCAGCGAAAATTAACTGGGCTTGATAAGGTGGCGTCCAATTTAACGCAACCGTATAAGGACGACCAGATGCACACTTAAATACTAGCAACAACACATTCTAATACATACATACCAGGAGCTGGGCGACCTGAAAGGAATTCAATGCAGTGTTCGGTTTGGTGAGAGTCAGTTGTCGAGACGCTTCTTAAATGACTCCAGAGTGGTGGTTCCCAAAACCTCCGCCAGGAGGGCACTTCAAGTAGGGCAAGCCCGGATATCAAAACTGTGTCGACTGCAGCTTACGTGACCACGTATTGCACCCAGCGTGAACATACGTCCACCGAATTTGACAGTGTCCGCCAGCTTGAGGTGCCTCCACTGGAAGTGACTACGGACAAAACTATAAGGCTTCCTTCAGCCTCTATGAATGAGAACAAGAACATCACTTCACTTTGCGCGTTGCTGAACAGATCCGAAAGTGTCCATTTCTTTTTTTAAGATTGAAGCGCATGCCCGTGTGATTAACTCAGACGGAGGTCTTGTTGAACCACTAAAGTTGTGCGGCTGATACCGTAGTCTACAAGCACAGAATACCAGGCCTCTATATAAGCGAAATTATATGTACACCCTCATCTTCACATGCAATCAACAATATGTATGGAGTCCATCAGTTGTACACGTTACACTGTTACACCCAAACTGTATAATACCCGGAGAAAAGTACTGTCCTGCCTGCACACCAAAAAGAAGGTTTGTGGACTGCGTACGTGCGTGACAGCTTACTTATAAATCACCAACCGGATGAGGCTTTGATTTTTTACCTACTCCTAATTTGTAGCTAAGGTGTCCTTTTTGAGAAGAGACAGACGAACTCACTGAAATATCGCACCAACCCGAAAAGCAAGTGATAGGTGACACGGATTGGCTCGAAAAGCATTAGCAAGGCCCACCAGAAACCATGCGGCTGAGTGTCCGCGATCCTGATTATCCTTTGATTTGGAGGGACAAGATTGACCTGAAACGACAACTCTTCAACACAGCATAGCAAACTACCACTGGAGGAACGGCATCCGTGCCAACATTCCGACGTCGTAGGACTGCTTCTTCTGATGAGGAAATGGGCAACCCAAAGAATTTGTGAACCGCAAGCTACAACAAATTACGTAAGGAATGCGTCATGCCTCTAGATTCCAGTCACATTCTTCCAAAATTTTCACGGCAGAATCTTGGTCGATGGATCCAACAAACTCTCTTAAATTATTCAGGCATTCCTCCTGAGATTGGTTAAGGGTTGGCTCAGTAGATTCCGGGGGATCACCCAGATGCCCTTCAGCATCCGTCATAGCTGCATACTAATAGCACACTGGGAGACAACCAATCACTTCTCAGGGATTTTTAGCTGCTGCACATGGGTTTTCAATACTGAAATCCTGGGAGTTCAGCGATTTGTACACGTTTTTGAGGTTGGGAGCCAAACTACCTGGATACAGTCGGTTTATTCATTTCGATGTTCGGCGGTTTTCTGTTGACTTGAAAGGCAGTCATTGAAAACAGGTTGTAGCACTCTCTTGAGGGTTACAGAGAGTACCAGGAACAGGCGTGTATATGTGGACGCCTGTGTATGTCGTCTATAAACATGTTTTCTTTTGCACATGCAAAAGGTCTACCTTTTGGAGCCGTTAATAAGCCTTGAAACCTGGACCAATGTCTCTAGTGGTGAAATTAATAGTATGGGAAAATTCGAAAAATATGGAGGGTTTCCACTCAGACGTTATTTGGTCCACTTTCAAAGATAGTGTCATCAGACAGGCACGGTTCGAAAATAGACATGAATTCCGTCCATGTCAGATAATTTTCCGAGCTCCGTTCAAACTGATTCACGTTTTTACCGGCTCTAATCGCATGTAAGGGCTTGTTACAAGTATAGCATTATTTTAAAAACTTCAAACCCAGTATTTCCCGAGTTTTGAAGCCACCTAGTAAACTCTTTGTTTTTAAGGTTGCAATTTGATCTGTGTGGCCAGCTGATTGCAAAATTAATGGTAGACAATGCTATAAACCAGATTATACGCAGGTGTGTGGTCCAGACTGAGTCGTCGTAACCGAACAGGACATAAAGCGCAGGCATTTTGTCATTCTCCTTAGCTTATAGAAGATTGATCAGCTCAGCATACACGCAGCAAACGCATGCTTGAGATTTTCTAGAGCTGGCCCGTCAGACTCGCGCGTGTGACTGTATATGAACACGCGGTACTAGAATTGGGGTCACGTGTATAGTTTATAAAAATGCGGAATAAGCGAGAAATTGTGCTTTCCGGTGCTGTGATTTAGGAGTTTTGAGCCCTCCTCGCTCTTTTGGAGTGAGAACCTTACCTTTACCCTATAAATCGGGACATGGGAGTCCTGAGGTTTCTATTAACTATGTCGGCGGCAGCGCTAATATCAGAGTTCAGAAGACGGATCCAATCCCAAGGACCTAGGCAAATTAGTGAACATCCCCCGGTAGACGAATTTAATATTCAATAATATGTGACGATCGTTTATTCAACAGCCTTTAACCCAAACCTAAAGTTGGCCACGTTGTGGTCGCCTCCTGGAATTATTTCTGATACACATAAAGTAGCGGGGAAAAACCTGTCGTAAATATCGCACCTAAAATGTGGACTAGTCTAAGAGTTACTTATACATGCTGGCGCCATTCGTTTACATGGATGTATGCGAGAAACGCACCAAAATTTGTAGGGGTTGGAAAGGAGGCCCAAGAGAGAGTGAGCATGTTAATATTTCCACTGATTAGTTTGCACTGTAAAGACAAGGTTGATGCATGGTTAAGCAAATTACTAAGCCTGAGCACGTCGGTGTGGCTGAAGTTAGGTGGTCTGTAGGGTAACCCACAAGAGCCCGTCGATACAAGGATTTATCAGTCATATGGAGACAGGGCTCATCGAGCATGGTCGCAAGACATCTTTCCCCTAGGTAAATGAAACACGCATCATCATGTCCAGTAATGTGATTTTTATGGGATAGGTGATAACCGACGACATTTGGCTGTGAGTCTGAAGTCTCAGGGTACAGCGAGATTCCGTGTCGCGATTAGTACGGATACTATATAAGGGGTTAAAGGTCTAAAACTGTGCATTTCGTCGGCCAGTGAGCGTGCCTGCAACAGCGAAGAACCCAGTGATATTTTATTCGACGCCTCTTTCATGCCCTTGAAAAAATCTGGAACAGGGGTCTTGCTGAGCCAAAAACTCCGATGACGTTGCTTGGTCAGATACTTTTATGATACACCCAGTAGTGACTGATTAGGTGTCACCTACATCTGAGTCCATGACAAGATGTGCTAGAAAAGTATTAGAGGGGTAGGATGAGGTAGTGGAACCATGGGGTTGGATTTGGTGGTGAGCTTTGAACGAAATGTGGTTTACAAAGGAAAGGTAAGGCTGAAATTAGTTTGTAATCCCCACATGCTAGTTGTCAGCATGGAGATCGCAGGGCGTGTCTAGCTGAGCACTCGTAGTGTGGGAGATATTTATTCAGAATGGAGCACTGAATATAGGGCAAGCAGTTCTGGGGGTATCGATGGGACTATGTTTGAGCTTTACAACAGTAGTTGTGTCGCGCGAAAGCTGCTTTCATTAGAAGGATGCCTAGAATTTGCAGTTGGTAAAAAAATACTCCCTGTTATTCGCTGGGGGTGAACTTGGGTTTCCGTGCCTTCTTTCCACCATCAGATGCCAAGGTAGTGCACTCGGGCGACCCCTAGGGTGCTGAGTTGAAGGAACTTTGTTACCAGAGATGTCCCACTGGTTATCGGGTTTTTGGTTGTCTTGGGACATGATGAAAACACAAACACAGGCCTCTTTGACCAGTGGACACAGAGTTTTACTGTCTGATCCAGTATTCTTGCGCTGATAGGTTGACAGCTTGGTGCTCTTTTTGGTTCTGCATGAATAAGTTGAAGTCCAGATGTTCCTTGTGGTTCGTTAGGGGCACACTTTTTGATTCCCCCGTTTTGCTGATTGCCTTCTTGACCGACGTTGTCTCAGCGTTAGGGACGCCATTAAAACTGTCACTGCAGTTGTCAGAAGGATCGGTGGTACACCGGCGGTGGTACACTGCACGGTCACTGGGACCCAATTCATTATCCTTGGACATCATCGTACTGTGTCTGGTCGCATTCGAGACAGCACGCTTGGAAAAGAAGTTGTCGCTGATTAAGAGGTTTCACCTTCCTTTTCAAGGGGATCTTTTCCCGCGTAATTCTTATCAGTCTAAACGGTATTCTAGGCTTGAGGTTCTGACACTGAATGAACTGTTTCACATCCATTCTACCCTGAAATTTGAATGAAACCGTGCAGCAAAGTTTTCGGGTTTCCTTTCGGATACGTACACAGGTTTATGATAGTGGATCCAACTTAGTAACTTCTCAGAATATTTTTGATGTTGTCCACATTTAGTTCAGCTGTCGATGTAGTAAGCTGGCTGCCGGTGTGTGCCGGCACCCTGCTGATCTAGGTGGGCGAGAAGTTAAAATTTTGAAAACAATCGGCCAATTAATCCAGTAACGCGAAAGTGGAAGCCCATTCATTTAACCATCAATACTGTATCAATATTTTTCACCAAAGTTAGTGATGTTTTTCGAAGGGCAATCGTGAACCCAGACAACTTCTATTGGCTAGCTTATCACGTTGCCTAAGGTAGGCGTGGGGGGAGTTGGACGATGTTTTCATACTTCAGAGTGAGGAAGCGATTAGCCTGTACCCAACAGTTTGATGCAAACTACAAGAAGGGCGTTTCCAGACTGTTATTTTACTTTTGTCCTACCTCTGGTATTTACGGTGATATGAAGTTTCAACCACATCCATAAAACTTCTATCACAATGGTTCATGTTCGAATTGTGTACAGATACGGTAGGACATATTCGGGTTACGAGATATGAACCAGTAGATGAATGTAGTATTATCGTAGTATTGTAATATGCCAGAAAAGAAGGAGAACGGAGGTGTGTTGGTAACC
>QNGE01003699.1:33407-77833 GCA_008508345.1 Paragonimus westermani | reverse complement strand
CAACCCTGTCAGTTAGCACTATCGACAATCGATCGACAGTGAAAAGCCAAGTCTCAGCGCGTTGACTTCGTATATTATTACCGACCCTGGAAAATAGAGAGTACAGAGAGGCGCGTCAAGCTAGCGAGGCACGGAGCGAGTTGTGTGTTAGCCCCGGGACGGATGTTACCAAATGGGTAGCTTGACTAAAACAAAAGTAGGTACAAAATCAGAATAATAGAAAATGTACAGATGAATGCGACTATCAAAATGATTTATTATAGTCGCTACAAGCCTACACAGAACAAGATGTTGACCCACCTGAACCGGCGCTGACTAAGAACAGCCCCTCTCCATCCCCAACAGTACTACATTCCCCCTTGTCCAGCCACCTTGTTCCCCTGAACAACGTACCACAAGTAGAAGGCGATCTGTACTTTAGCCGAAACATCTAACAGATTACAGTACATGATATGACTATTTTTATTATAGTCGCTACAGACTGTTTTGAACTAAGGGTAGGTGAGTGGATGTTAAAGTTCGCGTTTTTCTCTCTTCCGGATGACTATGATTGAATCGGAACTTAAAGAGTGGAGAAAGACGGTGTTTACTTCAGGCTTTGAGGATTGTCTAGAGCGACATAATGGTGAACGCCAATTTGGCTGTCAGCTTGTGTCAACAATATGATGGGAAGATTTTTGTCTTTTTTGTTCGTAATCCGCTTTGAAGTTACGTGGTGGCTTAAAAATGATATCTGGGTTGTTTTAGAAAGGACCGTGATTCAAATCAGACACTATTCAGGTGTTAACAGGTTCCTGCTTATTCCGATGAACTCACCTGCCTTAGATTGTGCCGAGTTACCTGGACGATGTAGCCGGCGCAATCGCTTGCCGTTTGATCAACCCCTGCATCAACCCATGGTCATTGACACGACAAACGTGTCAATGCACGGAACTTGATAGCATATAGTATGTTAGGTGCTTGCTGAAAGTATTAGATAATGCAACGTGAACTTTCACCTTTCTGGAATACCTGCCGATGACCTATCGTTCGTCCACAGGCAGATCATTGGATGTCCACGGAAGCATAGAAGTGATTTGAGTCCTCGTGAAGATTGTCTATACGGTCACCCAGTTTGGTGATTCATGAAACATTATAAGAGAGATATTCTGGCCATAAAGTGTGTCATAAGAAAGCAGAAGTTGGTCGGTGATTGGTGTGGTATTTAGAGACAGGTAGTAGTAATTAACATCTTATCGTGCTCGAACCCAGGATTAGATTCTACATGTTGGAACTGATCCAACAAAATACAACCCTGTCAGTTAGCACTATCGACAATCGATCGACAGTGAAAAGCCAAGTCTCAGCGCGTTGACTTCGTATATTATTACCGACCCTGGAAAATAGAGAGTACAGAGAGGCGCGTCAAGCTAGCGAGGCACGGAGCGAGTTGTGTGTTAGCCCCGGGACGGATGTTACAAAATGTGTAGCTTGACTAAAACAAAAGTAGGTACAAAATCAAAATCATAGAAAATGTACAGATGAATGCGACTATCAAAATATCATTTATTATAGTCGCTACAGACTGTTTTGAACTAAGGGTAGGTGAGTGGATGTTAAAGTTCGCGTTTTTCTCTCTTCCGGATGACTATGATTGAATCGGAACTTAAAGAGTGGAGAAAGACGGTGTTTACTTCAGGCTTTGAGGATTGTCTAGAGCGACATAATGGTGAACGCCAATTTGGCTGTCAGCTTGTGTCAACAATATGATGGGAAGATTTTTGTCTTTTTTGTTCGTAATCCGCTTTGAAGTTACGTGGTGGCTTAAAAATGATATCTGGGTTGTTTTAGAAAGGACCGTGATTCAAATCAGACACTATTCAGGTGTTAACAGGTTCCTGCTTATTCCGATGAACTCACCTGCCTTAGATTGTGCCGAGTTACCTGGACGATGTAGCCGGCGCAATCGCTTGCCGTTTGATCAACCCCTGCATCAACCCATGGTCATTGACACGACAAACGTGTCAATGCACGGAAATTGATAGCATATAGTATGTTAGGTGCTTGCTGAAAGTATTAGATAATGCAACGTGAACTTTCACCTTTCTGGAATACCTGCCGATGACCTATCGTTCGTCCACAGGCAGATCATTGGATGTCCACGGAAGCATAGAAGTGATTTGAGTCCTCGTGAAGATTGTCTATACGGTCACCCAGTTTGGTGATTCATGAAACATTATAAGAGAGATATTCTGGCCATAAAGTGTGTCATAAGAAAGCAGAAGTTGGTCGGTGATTGGTGTGGTATTTAGAGACAGGTAGTAGTAATTAACATCTTATCGTGCTCGAACCCAGGATTAGATTCTACATGTTGGAACTGATCCAACAAAATACAACCCTGTCAGTTAGCACTATCGACAATCGATCGACAGTGAAAAGCCAAGTCTCAGCGCGTTGACTTCGTATATTATTACCGACCCTGGAAAATAGAGAGTACAGAGAGGCGCGTGAAGCTAGCGAGGCACGGAGCGAGTTGTGTGTTAGCCCCGGGACGGATGTTACCAAATGGGTAGCTTGACTAAAACAAAAGTAGGTACAAAATCAAAATCATAGAAAATGTACAGATGAATGCGACTATCAAAATATCATTTATTATAGTCGCTACATACACAGTAGCAATAGCACAGTAAGTAAACTAACAAAGTGGGAATCTTATCCGTTTCGTATACTGCGTGACTTTTCAAGTAGTGTAACGTGCGACCGATAACAGTTAGAACGCAAGGATCGGATTGGAAGTGGTAAACATTACACAGCTGTTTCGTTAATCTTTCAGACTTCAACATTGTGCACGAGGATCCTGAACCATCAGACAGTCAGACAAACAAGGAGGAAATTTGTATCTGACTGCAACTCCCCATACAGTTGTACCCTTATCACTTTTGGTTATTTTAGTACAGCCGCGTTTTGCGTACTACGTCTTCGGATGTAATCCTTGCCTGCTCTTCTGGCTGTGCGTTACAGTAGTTAAACAATAACAACTGTTTATTTTCGAATTACAATCACTATAGCTGAAAGATTTCTCAGGTGTGCGAAGTAGAAGATTGTAAAAATGTGACAGTGACCATATGACTGTTAGATAATATGGCAGACATTTAAAGTTCTGTGGACTTACCAGTGTACAACGCAACCTGCCCGAGTGAATATCGATGGCAAACACACAACAAGCCAAGTCGAATAAAAAGCAAGCGCGAAACCAAATCTCTACTGTGTCCGATGCATTTATAAGAGATGAGGAAAGAACATTGGATGAAGCGTCCAAAATGTGTAATTCTCCAACCTTGAAGAGCTAATAGTTCCGTTATGAAATACGCAAAAGTGACAATTGTTGAGGTGTCCAAAAATCGAGAAAATTTTCAGGCTGTTTAGAAAAAAGGGTGGTTATCAGGATCTAGGGGTAATTTGTAAACGAGTCAATTGTGTATCTGAATGTGAATTTTCCTCCGCGGTAGCCGTGTCACGTTTTTACGTGTAGTCGAAAATATTTATGTCCTTTGACAAGACTGGGAACGGATCGCCAACAAAACGTTCACACAGTTTAGCCGGTTTATTGTTGGGTAGAGGTATGAATACTTGTAGGTATGCTAAGTCTCAAGATGTTTCATTTTGAGCTTGCAGTTTTCAGAAGTTTTCGTTCTTTTGAAAACTGTGGTTTCTGAGCGGGCTTCGGATGGTAGATTGTCCTTTTGCGCCATGTAAACGACTGAAAGTATAGATGTTTGTCATACGGATGTGTTTCGAATGTGATGGTCAGCAGTTAACTGCCATAAACACGAGGCTCTGTTATGTAGCAGATGGGTGCGAACGTAATTCACAGTTGCCTGCAATATGGCTTGTCGAAGAATAGCACAAAATAATGCTGTTGCATCGGGAACGGGAAAGGTAGGCTTTAGCAGCAATGATATTGGTACTAAGTAGTTGAATAATTGGTTGTAGGTGAAGAGTCAGATAAGAAAACGCACGCAAAGACAATCTAGATGTAGACATAAACGTACATACTTGTGACCTATACACTATTATCCGCGTTCGTTCTCCAATTAGCCTGTCGCAGTAACGCCTACGCAAGAAATTAGCCAAAGATGGCATGCAGTGCACTAATTGCGATTCCATTCACGCACCACGTATTCGGTGTAAGTTCAAAGGCGACGTGTAATTGAAGACCTTTGTGATCAAGCCCGCCATTACCGGTTGTCCAGATGGCTAGCCTATGGAAAACTGAAACATTTACGCTTTGGGAACACACTAACAGGGATAATCTCATGGTAAAGTCTAAACTAACATGACCGATCTTGAGAATATTAGGCAAGAAGCATTTACGCGTAAGGGTTTTTAGCATGACTCCATGTGAGATTAAGAAGAAAAACAGTTTCATTATTGACTGGGAGCCTAACAAAACCTCCAGAACGCATGGCAGCAATCAATATGAGAAGAAAAGAAGGCAGCAGGTCACAGAGACCTATGTTTTCGAAAAGAATAGAGCGACTGGTTTACTATAGGACTGGTCGTTGAGTAGTACAAAGTAAAAAACATGACTGAACCAACCTAATTTAGCTTAGCGTACTTGCCGTCTGTTTTGTGTCTGTTTACTGCACTTTATTGGTCTACTAGACTGAGACAGTTAGGATATTCGCAGTAGCATTCGTTACGGCTCAGGTTGTAGAACTCTGTACGGACATCCACCGTGTTTCAACTGATTTGGATTCCAGGTGTAAGAACGGTAACTCTGCCGAGAGAATGAGGGAAGAAGAAACGTTTCAGGTGAACCTACAGACAAAAGTTAGATGCCACTGTTCCGAATGTCGTGGCGTACCGCTGACTGTAAACAGCGGCATGCGCACAGTCGAATTACGTAGCCAAATGGAACCGCAGAAACGTTGAATAACCAGGAGTTGACCCACTGAGCAGTACCTAACTTAAATACTGTTCTCCGGGTTCCGAAGAGCAAATGTCAAAACAACAGTCGAATATAAACGGAGTATATATTGTGCTGATATCCAGCTCAGTTTTGCTCCGAAGGGGGTAAACGCCACGCTGTTTACCCTGGCAGTGCACACAAGTTTTAAGTGCAGCACGGTGAATGACAATGTTATGAGCCCTAGTGAAGCCCAAGAAATCCAACTGCAATGTGTGATAGTTTTCCGCAGCCGACTGTCACCAGCAGGTTATCGGCGTCAAAAAAATGGTTATGATCCTTTTTGACGGTTCGTCAAGGGTTTAGCCAATTCAATTGACTTACTCATAATGACGGCGTTACAGTCATCCATAACGCGGGGAGTAAATGGCAGCAGGGGGACTGTTCAGTGTTCCTTGGCGTCGGTTCTACCTTTGCCTTCATAGTTGGTCGAGATGACACGCTGCCTCCATGGAGGCTGAGATATATGAACAACAAAACAGCTCAGTAAACAGGGTGGCCAACATCACCACGCCTTACTTAAACAAGATGAGCGGGGTGCAATCGTGACGTCAGGATCCAGTAAATGGGGGAAACTTCTACGACATTAATGAACCTCGAGTCCACCGGTTGCTCTGCGCCGTCTAAGCGAAGACAGTTAAATATTTCACATAAAATGAAAAATGTTAAACAACACGATATCCCTCTTGGGTTGCATCGTCATTTCACATTTTTCTACTGGTCAACCACTCATAAAATAGGCAGATTCTGACACTGAGTTGATGTGACCCTGGCAGCATTTGACAGGGAGTAGAAACCGACTAAACTAAGTAGACTTTAATCTGCACAAGCTTTCGGGCAATGCAAGGGCGATGTTTTCGAAAGTGCCGCCTATAGCGTTTATTTAGAATCCATTCAGATGCCCTGAGACGAACTCAGAGCAGCATTAATGGTGATAACTCAAGTAACCCTCCCCATCGACCATAACACGGACACGGTTGCCACACAATGTCCGTTTACTTAACTAATGAACACGACGAATTTTCAAACGGAATGTTAATAACCAGGATAGAAATAGGATACCATACATACACATGTATCACATCTACTTCCATTTCAGTTGCCCCTAGTTTTGCTCCACTTGTTCACGTCCTGACTAATCGCACGTGGAATTTCAACTGCAGTTGAAGTTAACTGGAAGACTAGGAAAGGAATTTATGTGAAACTTCGAGAACGAAGAGTGCATACAGCGTGAAACATAGCAGAAAGAAACTGAATTGTTCAGCGTAAAGAAATTACAATATGATGTGAAGGTGTACACAAAAATAAAGACGCCGATTGGTGCAATCACGGGATTAAGCAAAAAAACTCACATTGGTGAAACTGTCAAAAACAGTAATGAAGCATAATGTATGAACCAGAATTGAGTAAGTGAGGGAAGTCAATACCTGAAAAAGATGGCAAATAATAGAATCTCACTTCACAAAACATCAAACTTGTGGGAAATACAATAGAGACCTCTACATGACACCCAAAGTCAGACTAGTGTTCTGAGGAATTTCGTATCCTGGACACATTTCATACGTAAATGTTTGTCAGCATGCGAACTACTAAAACGGTTCGCGAAGACTATTACCAGATAGTGCTTATCCAAGTGCAAATTTAATAATGGGTTTTGGTGGCGCTTCACGGTTAAGATTCTTCTGGTGATTGTATCTTACGTGCTGCTATAATAACTTTAACTTGTAGTTACTAAAGTATATCACCAAAGCTCTTCGATCTTCGGAATCGAATTTCGTTTCTCATTCAACGATCCAAAACCAGTCTGTCTGGTGTGACAGAGTCATCTTCGAACTACTCGTTGACAAATAGCAGCCACCGGGTTCAAGGCAAGATTTAATCGATGATTCTACTGTACTAATGAGTAAGCAGTGAGATGTGCAAAACACCTATTGGTACGCAGTATCAGTAGCTAAATTATACAGTGATTGCACAAATGAACTGCATAAGATGAGTGAATATTCCAAAATGAATGTACAACGCGGCCTCACAAGACTCTTTGACAAATCGAACGGGAAAGAGAAGTTCGTTCCCTGTGAAGCGTGTCACATAAAGACAGGTGAATTACACAATGACACCCAGACCACCAAACCAGTATGTAACGGTGAGAACGTTCGGCTGGGCCTCGAAATTATGAGGGGATTACATATCAAGGGATCACATACGAAGTTTGTGCGTTAGGAACATCTGGGAAGAATTGTTCATCAAACTTGGCGACCGCGTGCACACTATCCACGGATGCGGAGACATGACTTTCACAGTTACCTGCGGCTGGTAAATATGACAACGAATTCAGGTCACCACCCGTAAACATGTGCACCTGAGCACATTTTCAAAAGCATAGTATGTTCAAAGTGCACGCGTGAGTCTTTTCGAAACGTCCTTTTCATCAGGTTTCCAGAGTGTTGTGTATAGTTTTTGAAT
Organism: Paragonimus westermani; assembly: GCA_008508345.1. NCBI lineage: Eukaryota > Metazoa > Platyhelminthes > Trematoda > Plagiorchiida > Troglotrematidae > Paragonimus > Paragonimus westermani. The sequence goes on along the minus strand of QNGE01003699.1, from coordinate 70,422 downwards.
CCAAGCAGGCATCTTCAACAATGTGTAAAACGGTTTCATATCAATGGCCTTGAGGAAACTCGCTTGATTACAGAATCATCCTATTGTATCTGGGACGAGTGATACTGTTACAGAAGTGTTCCGTGCAACAAGTAAATGATATGTTGTTCACTGAATACATATGCATCACGTTGATCAAGCATCTCTTTGACAAATGTGACCGGATACATACTTTGTGTCACCTGGTCGCCCCCATCGTGCTTATTTTGAAGATATGAAAGAATACTCTGCCGAGTGTAATTGATAAAATATCTTCATTGTCCAAGACTTCTGGAGAATAGCAGAGGAAATACCAGCAGCCTGATACCAAGTCTCATGCGCAGCGGGTATATTTGGAGATAAACAGTGCTACGACAATATGATCTTTGTCCGGAACTCAGGAAATTTCACGACCCAGGCAACTAGGAGATTTCAGGGTCAATGAAAACAAAAGATGCCACAGCCAACGCAAAACCGCACTATGATTGTGCTCTCACCGGGACACCAAAAGTAAGCTATACCACTGTCACCTTCAGGTTGATGATATGTAGCGTTCAGTACCACAAATGGGACGTGTCACAAAAAGCTAGTCATAAAAAGCGGCTGGTAGGAAACGTATACCAATCGGATGCCGCCGAGCTATGGAAGCGGCCAGGGAAAATGCTTGTGCCTTGGTCACAACGACCTGCGCCCAATGCTAGTCTATCTATTACGATGAAAAAAGCCGTTATAAGGTTTTCGTAATCATCTTCTAGCAGTTAAGGCAATCTCACTGGATTGTTTCGTTCAGTAGTTGTTCAGAGATGTAGAGTAAAATGGGCAAGGTGACATGTTGCCTCCTGCTGGCCGACTTGACCAAGTCGGCTACACGTTTACTGGGTATAATTACGTTTCTTTTTCTCTCTTCCAAAAATCTCTTTCAAGTGGGAAAATATGAAATGTGATGCTGATGTCGAAAACCTATTTACACCGGACGCCTCTTGTGTGATCCCTTTCTGAGCACTTAGAAACCATCATTGACACTAATCTTTCATTACTGTACTGGACGCCCGGCTATCTGATTTTCCATTTCTCTATTGTCTGCGGAATTTCATTTCAACGGATTTGATCTTCATTTGCATTCCTAATAGTGCATTTCAATACTGCTTGGTTTTGTATAACTTATTTTTACTTGACTGTAGATTCTTTTTCCATCTGATTCAATTTTGCGGCGTTCGTACGTCTGCTGCTTTGTATGACGCAAATCCGCCATTCTTGTGAACGAAAACTGCGTTTATTATTACTGCTTTACTCATCGAAGATTGGTACTAGCGGCGTTTTGTAGCATTATCCACACATACACTGCTTTTTTCCACGTTCAGTCGTAATTACCTCATATTTGTGTTGAACAGCTGGCATTACCATTAATATCTCGCTGGTCTCTTGATTGCTGTCTGACAGCTTGTACTGCTGATATGACTTATCAAGAACTTACCGTGGACGCAACAGATCCGTAGGACTTCCCAGAACAGGTAACGAAGTCTTCTGTCAGGTTGAACTGGTGATCCCAACAAAAATATCTAAACGCGGTTATACAGTGACCGAAAACAGTTTCGTTTGCTCGATTTGTGTTCCCGAACAGCTTTTTGCTTGTACAAGACGCTTCGCTTATGGTTTAACGTAGAATGTGCTTTTATTCCCCTCACCAGAATAGATCTGTAAGTATTCATAGTCGACTTCAAATAATGTGTCAGCGGTGTAGCTGCAGATTTCGTCGGGGGTTAATGGGTTTCCAGTCGTCCACCAGACTATCTGTGCCGTGCGTTGTCGGACTGATTGGAATTCAGCTGGGAGGGATTTAGGTGGTTCGGTTTTGACGAAAGGGTGATAATGTCACCGAAAGTCAGTCTGAAATAAATAAGTGCATGATTACCAGCATGAGAAATGGCGTTGTTCTTAGTAATTTCAGCAACGAATAGTTTACTAACGAGATGTAATTTTATCACGTAGGTTTAAACATGGTTTTGTGTCCTGCATGTTTTACTCACATTCAGTTAGGCCGACCTCCATCTTAACATCATGGAACCTAACAACCTGTTTGCCATAGGATAATCGCCTTGCAAATTCTACGATTAGAAAGTTGAACTCTATGGCATCCAGCACTCAAGTGTACTTGGGCTCAGTTATCAAACGAGTGACTGCGTATAGAGTCTGGAGTCACTCGATGTAATCGAAGGAGATCTATACACTTTGCTGGTGATTAAACTAGATGAGCAGGATTTAACGGCGTTTATCCAGGGAAACATACAGGCAACATGCATCATTGTGACTCTGAGTTCATGCAAACTTGGGGTGCTGCTCCCTTTTCTCCTCTTCCAGTGGGCGCATAAGGTGTAACAAACCGGGATTTTCACTTCGTGATGAGAAAAATCGGGAGCTTCACCTGGTCCCGGTGATGTGGATTACATTTGTCTTGTTTGCTTTAGCATGTTCTCGAAACTCTGACAGTTTGTTTCAGAGATAGTACGTTGGTTTTCATACACCACCAACTGAAAGTGTAGCAGCCCGAGGACTAATTAGCCTGCATGTGGTGTGATGTGTAAAACACTTCCAAAACTCGTAGATGCCTATTGTGTTTAGGCTATTAAAACGTCCACATGACGTTTACTGTTCGGTTGTTTGTCTGCGTGCGACGTGACTGTGTGATGCAAACCCGAACTACACTCACTTCCGGTTAACTCGCAGGTTGACGGACAGTTCTTAACTTCTGTTTATAGCGCTGCAAGAGATTACTAGTATATTTCGTCCAGTAGACATGCGGTCACCATTCTCAAAGGCCTGTTACAAGTCTAGTGAATTTGTGCACTAAAAATGTGCGCACTTACATGATACTTTATACTGTGGCTGGGTAACAGGCGAGAGGTCGCCACTGGCAGAACTGGATCGAATTCAGTGGTGTGTGAGATGGTAAGTATCTAGGGGCCGATGGTCTGCATGTAAGCAGCTGGATGTATGGTAGTCGGCCGACTTGGACTTGAACAGGCTTGGTAGACGCTTCCGGTTGGCCCACAGGTTGTCGTGGTCCAGAACGGTCGTGACGTATTCCAGTGTTACATTTCAAAGCACTCCCCTTTGTTCCTTATGGGTAGTGAATTCTAAAAGCACCGTTTCGCACAAAAACGTAACCATCATTGGTGTATTCTCTTGAATGGAATCTAAGTTTGAGTATTGATAGTCGTCAAACTATCCAGAAAACAGTCTCCCAAGTTGACAAAAACCTTGCTGTATGCAAATGTATACTGATTAATGGTTTGTCTATGCACTGCGGTTTGCAGCTTGGGTGTACCACAGAGGATGCAAAGACGCGATCGAAGAGATACACGCTGGTGCTTTGGTTGGCCAATCTTATTACTTCACCACTGGTCCCATGGACGTCAAGTGTGTCTGTGTCTGAACCCCTTGGAAATCAATAAAAACTTGGGTGTCAAAGATGCATCCTTAACATCCTGGATACAGACAAGCATCATACACAGCAAACAAGGTCACTCGTTTTGATGCACCTCTAGTAGTTTGTAGAGTGCGGGTTCAATGCTTTTCCGAGACTGTAACATACGTGTTCTGTCAGCGAATAGGTTTGCTCTATTCTCATTGAGGAAGTGATGGATTTCCCAGTTCCGGCACATCGTGGCTTGAAGATTATGCCGTGCGATGTGTGGAAGGCACCTTAATGTGTTGCTTTTGTGTCTGACTAACTTCTGGCTGAAGAAAAGATGCGGTGACAGATGGGCCTGTGGGTGTGAGTTAAAGGTCGTGCTCGGGCATGCTGGTGTTAGCGGTCTGTCCGCGTATACCATACACTGACTTTCGGTTACTAGCTGTACGCCTCACCGCTTTAATTGATCTCGTGCAACATTACGTTTATAAATAGAAGGCACAGTGCGCTTCGTCATCTAGGTAGTCTTTTGGTGGCTTGAAAAAAACATCATTTTGCCGTCATTCACACCATTGTTATAGCGAAAGATTCACGCAGTCCTTCAATTATCGCTGCAGCCCGATATCTACCAAAAACCGTGTCACCGTGGGACTCACTTTCCCAACTTCCAATTTTACCGCTTCAGCACAGTGGAAGTGGTAAAACACTGTTTTCTATTTTAACTCTATCCAGACACTTATGCAGTACATTTCATCTTTATTACAATCAGGTTCCCAGTGAGATAAACTGTGCTACATGGTGACATGCACTCCCACTTATTCAACTTTCTGCTTGTTATGTGATATTTGAATGATTTGGACCGAGACGACACACGTAATTTTGGAATAGACTATCGATACACAAGCCCAACTTCTCGGTTTTCTCTGCTCGTGCACACGAAGGTTTGTAATAGAAAGGATACAAGTGAAGGTCGACAAGCTAACAGTTGATAATAAGTAAATAAAGACTATACTTAGCTTGCCGCCTTCTAGATGACCAAAGAGGTGACGGTTCGGAAAATGAAACCGTTAACTTTTGATAACGATGATCACGTACGAGCACAATTGCTTCAGTTTGCTCTTGTCATAGTGTTCGTGAAAACAGTTGGCCTGAAGTGAAGGGAAGCGACTGAATGTAGTTGGGAGTCGACAGTTTGGAGGACCAGTGAACACTGAAATAGTCATTTATTCATCGACTAAAATGGATTAATGAATTTCTCTGGTTTTGTCACAGTATAAAGTAGATTCAGATTCTTGATCGCATATCTCGTAGGTGGTCTCGGTCCAAGATCGCCGTAAAATTACACGATTTGCGCGTTCCGCTTAAAATAGGATGTTGAATTATTAGTCTGTGTTGCCAGATATCCACTTAGATCGTTGCCAAGAGTAATATTTTCACCTTTAGACAATCTAATGGTTGATAGGAGCCACCGTTCAAAGCGGGCTGTGCGAAGAAATATAAAAAATCTATATGCGACGGTTGTCAAAGTAGACATACACGACTCTCGACTGTCTGGTTTGACGGTTTCTGCAACGTCGATACTTGTGATATAATTTTGGTGGAACTCATTTTTGTGTCCGAAGAAGTTGTGGTCCGAAAGTGCGTTGCTGGCTACAGATTGGTTCTCACATCAAGCACCTCGTATTCATCAGTAAACATTGTAGATAAGTATAACCTCATACTCACCGTTGTGTTCCCAAACAAAACTTTTACCATAATGTCCGATTACGAAAAATCGGTCGGCATATGATGTTTGCAAAGATCGTCGAGGTACGACACAATGAGTGTAGTTGTTGGGGCCAGCTGACAGAAGAATATCGCCGTAGGTCAGCACCGTCTCTTATTTTGATAGGGATGTTCAGACTCGTCGCATGTGTCGCGCCAGTCAGCCATCGTAGCCGGCGAAGTTGGTGGATGCCGTTGAGCGTGAAGCAACCGACTCTCCGGGTAGACATAACGAGCACCCATAAACTAACTGGGCGAGAGTGGTATGTAAGTCGACGGCCACCGTGTTTCGAATACCTGGCGAAACTGATAGAAGAAACTCAGACCACGAAGAACTGTCACTGGCGAATACAGAACGTTCCAACTGGTAATGGAAACGTTCAACTAACGCACTAGTCTCCACGTGAAAAGCTTTAGGGTGAATCCGTCTACATTCTAGTTCACCGAGAGGCGATGTGAAAGCTAATTCAAAATGTGACCTGCGTTCAGCGCTGATCCGAATTCCGAAAAATTCTTGTGTGACGGTTTCTGATGGGTAAATTGCAGTCAGTATGGCTTGTGACCAAATTGTATATTAGTCTTTACATGTTGGGATATACGAATACCTGTTGGTGGATGGTAGAACTCCAGCTAGGTCAACATGTACATAATGATGATTCCCGCCAGGGGCTCCAAAACTACCTAATGGGACAAGCGTGTGGCGACTTATTTCAGACGGCTGCTCGCAAGCGAATGTTGTCGGGCATTCCGATTTGATAATTCGATCGTGCCTAATATGAGGTCAGTGGCATAGTGGTCAACACGGTTTCCTCAGGAAAGCGTGGCCGGAGTCTAAATCCCGACCGTGACAAGTATGTGCACTATTGACGAGCTCCAATGAGATCGAAACTTGAGTTTAATGCTTCTTTTCGAAAGAGGCTGGCTGAAAACTTTATCTGAACGTGAAGGTTGCGATTAAATGTGAGTGATGTTCAACTTGAAAAACTCAATTCTGCTGACCACCTGGGTGTTCACACACACGTTACACACAACCACTGGCAGAAGCGTCACGTGGCAACGGAGTGTAACAAGTCTAGCAATTCTAATTCGAAATTACTGGCTGGGCGAATACATCTCTCCTGGGCACACAAGTGGTCATGCTAGGTGACTGGCTACCCTGTATAATAACTACTGGCACTCCAGTAAAAGATACATGGGATTTGGACAGTGTGCTGGAACAAAATGTCATACAGCAAACCGCCATTCCAGGTTTCTAGAACATCACTGACTAAATCCGTTAGATGATGAGTTACTCAGGAGTCACAGCAGACCTACTCAAGAGGACTGATTTCCTTATTTGAAGTGAACGTTACTGTAACGGTCACACAAGAGCTTAGTTCTATTACAGTGTTCTTAGGAAAAATGTACATATCGGCAATGCGTCATGTACTGTTCAGTAGAGAGGAGTGACAGTGATTCTGTATCGAGGAATCCTATTTCGAATAAACTTGTAAACACACATCTAATACACACACAGGAAAATATTATTTCCCATTAAGGTCTTCAAAATATTGTACTTTCTGCAGCAGTTATATCAAGCTCTTCCCCCAGAAGGTTATTACTTGACAACCTCCAGCAATTTGATCATATTTGCAGGATCGATGCCGGCATTTCGAATGTCTCGAACGCCCGCTACTTGAAGCAACCAACCCAGTCTTTGTGGGGCGATCAATTGCCCACGCGCTGCAGGGAGATGTTTAGGTATCCAAAGAGGCGAATTTGCTATAAAAAGGACGTTGACACTGACGGACAGGTGCAAATACACTGATGTTTACTGACTCGATGTATAGCAGTATACCTTGTGGACACTGATCGGTAGGAGCCAATCAGATACCGGCTACGTTCGTCAATTTCGAGTGACCTATCCTGCATGTTTCAAAGAAACCAGCGACAGCCGTCAACTGATTAGTCAGGCACTCAGTCACTCAACATGGACCCATATGTTAACTACGGTGGCTGATGTCGCAGTTACCACTTCGGCTGAATACCATGTTGTGTGACTCATAACCGTTCCTAAGTGAGGGCTGGGCCGGAAAAATGTCGACTAACATCACTCAGCACTCTTAATCTTCTTTCATACTATTTCGACACCGTAAGTAGGGTTGAAGCATATGACAGATAAAATTTCCCAGGTCCGTCTGCATGCAGGTTTGCGTCACATCAGGGTAGCTGGTAGATGAAGGTGACAGCATGTACAAGGACGATGAAGCGGACCGTTCGTGGACAAATATATGTAGATGGATGTTACAAGAAAGTGTTGAGTAGATTCCTTGTGCATTCTCTGTAGCAACATCAGATTTGTAAATGCTCTAAACGTCGCAAATCTGGAACAACTTTCTTGTTGGTCAACAACAAAATAACATATCCTGTGTTTGTCACAAGGTGAGGTAATATCCACATCGTCCGACCGAAGTTAACATCTTTTAAATACAAAATTCTTCGCAAATTCCTACCTACAAAATTCTTAGGACTTCTCAGTGCTTTACGACACTTTCAGTCACTCACACGTGGTTGGTTACCTTTCCTATCACATAATAAAGATGGACAAAATGTATCTCGTGTTCTTCCGAGTAGAAGAGAAAGAGTGATATCTAATTATGGTAGCACCCATAAACTCACTGGATTGGGGTAGGCACACGTTAACGAACGCTTTTGTAAAGGCTGTGAGTGGCTTGATTTGCTGACTTCCTAGCATCACAAAGCAGTTTCACCAGTCAATAATGTACACAAATAAAAAGTTAAGTTTATATTTAGTCGCAAAAAGAGCGCAAGAAATATACTTCCAGTCATCCATATTCGAATAACTTGTACGCTGAGTTACGGTACAGTTGTGTTAAATTACATAACCCGTCAGCTACAGTGACAATTAGAACAAAAGGTTGTTTTACACTTCTTCCAGATTTTCATCACACAAACCTACTGACATGAAAATGTAAAATCAAATTGGGCCTGAAATCAGTAGACAGAATGTGCTAGATGAAAATGAGTAAAAAAGCATTATAAGCAGATTTCTGTGACAGATAACTCTCAAATCTTTATTTAGGTTTCACTCATCACAACGGTCACAGACAGTAAATGACTGATTGAAAAATTTGCTTGGACTGCCAAAAGCCAGTGGTCGGAAGGTCTTGTAAACGAAAATGTAACTTGGCTCCGAATGAACTTGTTAGGATAGGTATTTTCAACGTTTAACTTTTCACTCATTTTCATTTTGCTTTGTTGCATCCAAACTTTCTTCATTTCCAGCTTCGTTTGTCTGTAGTAAACAGTGAAAATAAAATGGTCAATGGTAAGCCGATTTGCTTGCATGATGGTAAAATGAATATCGATTATGATCGAGCGTAGGCGTCTGCACAAAAGACGGTTCCTTATCTCAGTTATATCTGACCTATATCTCTGAGTGTATTCACGGTGATTAATTAAAAACAAACAGAAGTAACTTCATAACTGGATGAACTTTTGAGCATGTGCGTATGTACTACATATGTGGATGCTAATGAATTTCGATAAAAATCATAGTACAGTCTGCAGTAAGTAATCAAATATTACTCATTTCGAAATATATCAAGAAATGAAGGCTCCTTCAGACTGATAGAGTAAACTAATTAAAGCTAGCACCTGTCAATAGCCTTTTGCTCCGACGTAGCGAAGTTAAAACGTAGTAAATTTAAGTTACATGCACTTAACGAACTAGGCGGATCAAAGAACTGTATAATGTACATCTCTTTCATCAAGTGTTCCCACAGTCTAAGTGTATGCAAAATGGTTACGAACATGATCTGCCTGAAACATAGAGCCATTGGACACTTATCAAGGTGCAGCACATTGTTCTACTTCTGCTTATTGAAAAGTCAATCGGTAATCAACCTTTTCCGTTTTAGAATGGGTGGGTTGACTAAGTTTTACCGCCCTCTAGTCGAAACGTTGTCAGTAGCGAAGAGGTCACAAACGATGGTAACTCTTGAACTTCACTTCTGCACATACTTCGCACATGCATAAATTATATATAGTATAATGCGACACACCAGCGTCGCAATATAGTCAAGCCTTGAGCCGTGGTGAGTTAACTCTTCAATTTGACCATCACTCTCATTTGATCGCAGCCTACGCATTCAGATAGACTTTCCAGTCAGCCTCGATTCGAAAAGAAGCACTTTGACTCCAGTTTCGCTCTCATATACTTGCCATGGCCGGGATTTAGACTCCTGCCACGCTTTCATGAGACAACCGTGTTGACCACTGCGCCATTGACCTCACATTAGGCACGACCAAATTATCAAATCTGAAAGCTCAACCACTCTCGCTTATGAGCAATGATCAGGTTGCTCGATCGTCTCGAGAGGAGACACAGTAACTGTCCTGTTTACTCCAATCGATAACCCCGCGATTAGGACTTCTGGCCGTGGGAAGGATATGCACTACTGATGAGCTCTAATGAGAGCGAAACTCGAGTCTAGTGCTTCTTTTCGAAAGAGGCTGGCTGGAAACTTTATCTGAATGCGGAGGCTGCGATCAAATGTGAGTGATGGTCAAACTGAAAATAAACCAAATCTCCGACTACTCATCAAAGTTAACTTTTCCTCTAATTGAGATTGCTGACAGGTTTAGCCTATCACGCACTCCGGTCTGTCTGTGTCTGCACAGAGCCCCTCTACACATTTACAGTCCATATTGCCAACTAATCTTTGTAACAGGCATACTTCACCCTGACAAACTTATCCATGGGTGTTCACATTCGAACGCACCCTTTGAAGATAGTTGGGGAGTTGGAGCGAGCGAACGAAAGCAATTATTTAGTCCGTCAGTGCAAACTGTACTCATGGATTGTACTTGAATCGAAGCATCAGCCAATGTGACAGCAAGTCCTAAACAGCGACACGAATGCTGCTTTCGCTTAATCACGTTATCCACAAATTAGCAAGTTTGACTGAGTAGAACAGTATGCAATGCAAGGTATCCCGCGGGTGCCGCCTTCTTTTCCCTTGCAACGCGGTGATTTGTTACCAAGATGCAGGCAACCTTAAGTTTATTTTGTCGGACTAGGTTTGCGGTATTCTGCGAATAAACTCTGGTTTCAGATACTCCTGATATCAACCCACGGATTTCCATACGACTGTGTGGTGGTTAAATATCACCGTCAGTGCACTGATATACAGAAGGACGAAGTATAATCGATCGGCACTAAAAAAGCATCCGAATCATGTTGCGCATTTGGTATTTCACTCACTCTAACCAACTAACAAGACTGGTGTTTTAAAGTATTGCGTAACAACCGCAAGAACTGATGGACCTTCACAATCGTGCCTACAGTAATGGAGCAAAATTCTGATTACATATCAACGACTTAGCCGTTTTATCATTTCCCAATCATCAAGTTTGATAGTGTGAGCAGTCACAAAACCCGTGATCACTTTTGCTTTCCTATAGATGTGCACCACAAGCATGAAAACACAACAGCAGTTATTTAGAACTAACCTGAAAACTTGAGGCACTCGGTATTGGTATAAGCAGCAATTTCCTACACTCTGTGAAGAAGAAGAACCTGAAACTATCCCAGAGTTTCAGTAAAAATGTACGGCGGGAATAACAACAACGGATATAACTAACTGGATCATGAATCCCACAAACGTCGCAGTCAGCTGTGGTGCCTTCGAAAATGTGTAAGTATGCCTGCAATGAAATAAACGCCATTTAATTTGATCACAGTTCTTCTGTTTAGCTGGACTTCTTGAAAAGTAGCTCTAAACTGGAGATATTTTCGGCAAACGAGTATTCTTAGTTCATTTTCTTATCTTTGGCAAACTCCGATCTTCGTATTTGTGAATCGGGTCGGCTAATCACCAGCATGTTGATAACTTCAGATCAACCGTTCACACGTAAATGCTCAGTTACTTTCGCCCGTGTGAATTTTACAGGTTGTTTAATCATTCCACGGCAACACACTTCAAATTGTGACCTCGCGGTTAAAACCCCACTTTTGAAGCTTGACTCATTAATATCAACAATTTAGATAAGCATTATTCCGAAATCTAAACAGAGTAGGTGCTTTGCAATCTACTGTAGGTTTATTGAAGAAATTCGTTAAAGATAAACGGTAATCCTTATACTGGGTTGTAAAAAGAAGCAAAGTATTCCTTACTTTGGCCAGTACTGTGATTAATCTACTGAATTTTAATTGGCTAAAACAATTGTTTGATTTTGCCACAAGACGTGCGCGAACCCTGAAGACCCAAACTGATGGTATAATTTTGGAGGAGAGTACTTGCAACGCTAAGCAAAACCCGTGTGCGAAACAAACTATATTTTTATATACCTCTCAATCCGTAAAAAGTGGTCGATTTTTCATCTTGTAAAATGACGTGTAAGAAAAGTCTGTATGGCTTTAGGGAATTAGTTAGTTGGCAGGAACTGCTTCTACTGTGTAGTACCAATTAAACCTCAGAATTGTGTGATGGAGAGATGCTGTATAAAGAGACTAATTAGGACAGAATCATATTAAAGATGACGCATTTTGCTACAGATTTGAGCAAATTTATACAAATCAAACTCGCATAGAGCAAGAACGACTAAACGAAGCTTTGTTACAACGATTAAATTTGAATCTGCTCACTGTCTACGCGGAACAGATAATGTTTTCGTGAAATGACAGGTTTTATTGTACGATTTTCTGAATTGGACGACCTCAGAATCAACAGGTTCATAATCACTCTATTTTCTGTAACACACAGGGCTAAAATGAGCGACAAAACTTTTTGCTTAACTCTCTCTTCCCCTTTGGTCTCCTACTGTTTTGGTTACATATACTTCATTTAACCTTGGCAAAAGCTGTGAACAGAAACAGCGTTTTTGTTCGTTTCCATCCTGAAAACAGAATCGCAAGACATCAGTTCAGTTACACATAAATATGCGATCTCATATTTAAACAACTCATACCTTCATTTACAAAATATTTTTGGGAATTAGTCAACTTAACTAGGTGAATGACTGCGAAAGAAAGTTTGACAGAAAGTCGCAGCGGGACTCGGAGACCTGAAGTGGTTAACTCCGACTGGCAGTACACTTACAAATTAATAACAAGATGTAACGAACACTGATGAAAGGAGTAAAATCACCTTAGAGGAAGCTGATGTCCTTGGTCTATTTCCAAGAAGACCTTTGTTATTTGACCTGATAATTAAGGATGGTCTCTTTGTTTGAAATTTCGTTCCTCGAAACTCATGCATGAGTTCTTCATACTTTTCATGTCCCACGGACACTTCGCAACATAACACACCAGCCTGCGCAGTGATCAGCGCATTCAGTGCTTCGAAGTACAATCGAGAGCCACGAGTCTGCTGAAATATTTTCTCTAGTTTTGCCTCCACTTCTGTTGCGCCACGTTTTTCAGCTATCCTAGCTTTCATCAGTTCATATTTCCAAAGTGGTATGATATTACTACGTTGAAAGTTTGCGTGTAAGCGGTGTATGGTGATCATCGGATCCTGGTAAAAATAGGTGCTCTCTGGCAATGCCAACAATAACGTGCGGCCAGTGATATTCGATTTTTCTCGAATGTAAACCATTTTGTCCTCGGTCTGCACAGCCGCATTTCTTTTCATATCCATACGACTGATTATGACTTCGTCCATATCAAACTGGAATTGTACAATATCCGAACCACATCTGCCTACTATAATTCCTTTATTTTTGCGTGACTCTGATGTTGGCATATTAAGTTCAGTCATTCTAATAAATATATCTTTTCTCACTGGCAACTTCACATTTGAAATAGTGAACACCGGAGTCCTGATTTTTAATGAAATTCCTCCGTGGACAAAATGCATAGTCCCCTTAGTTATTTCTCCTTCGGGTTCACTGTGAGGCCGCTTACGAGTAGACGGAAAGTCATCAGTGTACACCCGGATAGGTGGCAAGATGGCTTTTTGCGGTTCTGACGATTTATCGTTCATACCAACTGCATACTTCCACCGTACTGAACGTACAGCTATAGTCGTTTGGCGCGTATGACCACAACCTTCAAAGTTATTAGGTTGCACTCTCTTATCATTCTCCGAACGTATCCCTAGTCGAGGGCTCATATACAAAGGTGAAAAAACGGTGTTTTTTGCATAGAACTGTAGTTGATATATCAAACTCGAATTGTGAGTTAAGTACACGGTGCTCTTTTGTAGCTCAACTGCTTCGGACTGACTTGCATCTGGACCTGACTTCAGAGTCTCTTTTAGTCGTGGACAGGACGAGACTGTTTTGGATGGATCAAATGCGTATTTTGCAAAACTGCCAGCGGACATTGGTCTGGGTGTTTTGCTAGCTGCAGCCTTATTTAGATTAGAGCTATCCATATTGCCTTTTATTGAGACACATCCTTGCCCACTTTTCTTTGTGCCGTCTTCCATTATGGAGGTAATTTTTTCATTCACATTGGTATCTTTTTCAAACTTTACTTTATCAAAATTCGGGGGATGTAACGCGTTTCGTCCTGGCTTAGTTGAGAACTCCACTGGAGTTATTGTATTGCGTGCAATAAACACCTTATTCTCCAAATCTTCTGGCGCACGACAAGGATGGGATGGAGATATGTTGCATTCATTTATATCTCCTGTATCAACAGTGCTAGATCTTCGAGAACATTCTGTTTCAAATGGGCAAATTGATCCCGGAAGATTTGCAAACCAACATGATTGTTGATGGGGAATATCAATCTCGGGTAGAGTAAAACAGTCGATGGTATCGGCTATGTCTAGTTCATCTGCCTGGCTTTTGTGCCGATAAGGACTTACGCACGAATAAAGGCTTTTGCAAGCATCAAGATTATCCATAAATTATGTCTAAGAAATAAACGACAATCTTTATCTCGTGGGTTCTTCGCAAAGCCATGTATGAGGTTTAAATAGTATTGAATCCGATAAAATCAATATTAAGTGTACTGAACACATTGTACGGTATGTTTACTTACAGTGAACTGGTGGCTTAACTATCTGCATGCATGTTCTCCGGAACTACACATGTGCACTATTACAACCAATCGAGGTATGACGAAATTCTTGAAATTGTGGTCTATTTAGTGCAAATTGGTAATGCACGAATATTAACAAATTTTCAATTTGGCCATCACTCACATTTGATCGCAGCCTCCGCATTCAGATAAAGTTTCCAGCCAGCCACTTTCGAAAAGAAGCACTAGACTCGAGTTTCGCTCTCATTAGAGCTCGACAGTAGTGCATATCCTTGCCACGGCCGGGATTTGAACTCCGGACATTCCAATCATGAGGCAACCGTGTTAACCACTGCGCCATTGACCTCACATTAGGCACGACCGAATCATCAAATCTGAACGCTCAACCACTCTCGCTTGTGAGCAATGATCAGGTTGCCCGATCGTCTCGAGAGGAGACACAGTTACTGCCTGTTAACTCCAATCGATAACCCCGCGATTAGGACTTCCGAGACAGGTCGAGATCACAGAACTCATTAAACCTGCAAGGCGATATTTTAGATTACTGATGAGTAGTCGGGGATTTGGTTTATTTTCAAGTTGACCATCACTCACATTTGATCGCAGCGTTCGCATTCAGATAGACTTTCCAGCCAGCCTCTTTCGAAAAGAAGCACTAGACTCGAGTTTCGCTCTCATTAGAGCTCGTCAGTAGTGCATATCCTTGCCACGGCCGGGATTTGAACTCCGGCCATTCCAATCATGAGGCAACCGTGTTGACCACTGCGCCATTGACCTCACATTAGGCACGACCGAATTATCACATCTGAACGCTCAACCACTCTCGGCCATGGCAAGGATATGCACTACTGATGAGCTCTAATGAGAGCGAAACTCGAGTCTAGTGCTTCTTTTCGAAAGTGACTGGCTGGAAAGTCTATCTGAATGCGTAGGCTGCGATCAAATGTGAGTGATGGTTAACTTGAAAATAAACCAAATCTCCGACTACTCATCATTAACAAATTTATTGGACGCAGACCAAAACAGAGAGATTGATAATTGACAAGTTGAAACGCTGACAAAGGGAAGTGTCGAGGGCTAGCGCTATGCAAAAGTAAGAACTCAAATGGTCAGTTCACAACACAGTCGCTGGATAGCTGACTCTAGGCAACTTCGATCTAGGTGGAACGGGAGCACCAAAGAGAGGAGAGACGCACGCACCAAAAGTGTATCGTCAAGTTGAATCAATTCAAACAAGTAGTGTTCATTTTATTTAAGGACAATTAGTGTAGGCTTTGTATGAAACTAAAGGGAAATCTGAAAACATGTACAGCACCCTATAGAACTCACCCCTGGAGTGCTAGATAGACGGAGACGCTCAACACATTTGTGGAAATTTCAAGCACAGTACTCTTTGGAAACTGTTGGCCATCTGAACAATCGGCCTGAGTAAGTGCGGTGAAAATCCACAGGAATTTTCGGGTTGGACTGAGGAGGTACGGGCTGTTTGTTACACATGAGCTGTGTGAACTGCGAGTCATTAGGAGTACGATCGACCTAAGAAGCGATGGTAAGATCTAGGATGGGATCGAGATGAGCAACATTAAGTTCATCAGTGTTCAGTGTATCGATTACGAAGAACTTGAGTAATCGCCTAATCACATAGGTCGACACGAACGATAAAAAATGTCAAATTAGGGTGCTTTCATTCCCGTTCGTTGTTTAGCCTGGTAGGCTTAGACTGGGTTATCGCCACGAATGAATTCAACTGTCGCACGAATGTGGTAACATCAAAATCAGCTTGACTGGTGTTTGACTTTTAGAACAGTTCACTAGGGAGGCAGCGTGTTCGGCTGTAAACTGGTTTTGCAGTCGTACAAATCTAATCTACCGTTCCAAGCATAACAAGAGGTAAATGATCGACCTAAATTTGGAGGTCTAGTTGGGCTTTTGAAGCGGCCATGGGTCGACGATGGAAGCATCCGCCGAGATCATTTGCCGTCGGAAGTTATGCCTTTTTTCATATGCTCGACTCCGGGTAGCCGGCTGAAATCTCTGAACAGCGCTGATTGAAATTATGTGGTTGCAGTCGTTGGTACACCACAGTTTTAGATTCACCCGTCCATGAACATTCGCGCAATGTTTCTGTATTCGTGTTAGGGACAGGTATTGTCGTTGGCCCTCTGGTGAAGCGATCAACAAGTGTTAAGATGTACCGACGACCGTTTGAATACGGCAATGGCCCAACTATGTCAACATGACTATGACGGAAGCATGTGTTGAGGTTAGCGAAAGTGCCGGCAGTCGTCACCGTATGCTGATGGATTTTGCTGCGTTGACAATACAATTTTTCGCTCATTCTCCCATGTCCCTGTGCACGTTCGGCCACACAAATTAGTATGAAATTAGCCTAACGGTGGTACGAACGCTGGGATGAGACATGCAGTGAAGACTGATAAAAATAGGACGACTGAAGTTTATTGGCACAAATGGACGAGAGCTGACTGTCGTGATATCATATGTGACTGTGTCTTCGCGGTTGGCTACAGGCAGCTCCGACGAAGTGCCACACCTTACACCTCCGGATCACTGTACTGTTCTCGTGCTAATTCCTTCAAATCGACGGTGTCACTCCGGTCTGGGCCACTTTTGGAAGCTCTGGATAAGGTGTAGGCAACGATGTTTCTATCTCCCATGACATTTTTTGTCTGTTGTAAACCTGAAGATGTAGTCCAAACGTCGAATTTTCTTTGGGGAATAGCGGTTGGGCTTGGAGTTGAGAGAATACCTAAGTGGTTTATGGTCTCTTAGGACAGTAAAATGCCTGCCTTCCAACACTTGCCGAAAATGTTTAATGGCAAGAAAGGTAGCCTGCAACTAGCAACCGGAAGTACTGCAGCGCGTTTGTGCTTGTTTAAGCTTGCGAGAGTAAAACGAAGAAGACTGGACTTGACCGTTCACGATCTGTTGCAGAGCCCCACCGACAGTTAATTCAGTTTTATTGGTTTACAACATAAGAGTCGAATCTTCATCTACACGCACCTATGCCAAGGTCGTCGCCTGCAACAGTATGTCTTTGGCTGCGAGGAGTACAGTGTAAACTGGAGACGGTATAACACAGTGTTTGGGGTTATCGTTTCAGCAACTACAAACAGTGCGGGATAAAGCTACAGTATCTAAGAACCGAAGTAAGTCTTTCTGGAATTGTGGTGGTAGATAATCTTTGAGGGCAGCAAGTTTCTCTGATGGAGGTTTAATACTGTCGCGAGTTATCCTGTGCGTCAAAAACTGTGGATTCTACCCCAAGAACACTTTTCATCGGGTTTAGGGTTATGCTGTAGTGATCGAAACGACCAAAAGCTGTACGGAGAAGTGATGTGTGTTGATATGCGTGCAGACCAAGGAGGACTTGATCAATGAACTTCTGAAAGTTCTAAGCTGCATTTGGCGAACCTGATGGTATACGGACAAATTCATACAGCCCAAACGGGTTGGTGATTGTCATCTTTGCTGCGTCTTCTGGAGCCACAAGGATCTGGTGATATGCCCAGAACAAATCAAGCCTTGAGAAAATGGTCACACCGCACAGACCAGTGAAAAAAGTGTGAATGTAAGTAACTGGGGTCATGTCAGGGACGGTTGCGTCGTTTAAAAGCGATAACCACCAACTGGATGCTGGTCGCCGGGTGGGGTTATGGGCATCCTTTGCAAAAGTGAGGCCAGAGTGCTACTAGGGGTCTGAATGATACCGAGCCGTAGGAGGTTCTCCAAATCGGCTTTGACTGGTTTGAGTTTCTCTGGTAGTAACCGACGGAGGAAGCGTGCGACGGTTGTTAGTCCTTTGGTGGTAATGTAGCGTTTCACTGTTTTGCTGGTAACACTTAGCTTGATAGATTGATAAACCGCGGGAACTGTCGAAGCAGATTTACGAAACTGCTGTCTGGTAAGGCCAAACGGGATCCCATTGAATTAATTGATGTGGCATTTCCGTGTACGCACAAAGCTGTTGTGCTGTCCAGTAGTTTCCGACTCCTTACATCTACAACGAATCCAAAGGAAGCGTGAAGATCAACGCCAATGATTGGGTGCTGAACATCTGTAACAGTAAAGGTCTGAGGTGAGTAGTTTTCCTTCATAGATCTGTATGGCAGTGCGGTCAGAGGCCAGTAGGGTACACGATATTGGCTTGAGGTTGTCTCTGAACAGTGGTGAAATAACACTAACTTCGGCGCCTGTATCAATGGGGAAACTGAGGGACGTTGAACAATAGAATACACAAAACGGGTGACAGATATGGAGCAGATGCAGGTGTCGCCATTGCTGACTGGCTTCGTCGTTTCCCGTCTGGGTTTGACCATTTCAAATGAAACAAGGATAACTGTAACGACGAGCACGCGTACCGAACCGACGATGATAATAGCACACCCTGCAGCTGAACTGTCTTGTTCGCGAACTATTGCATGAGCCAGATTTTGTTTGCAATGGTGGCCGTCTGTCTGATAGCAGTTTTGTTAAAGGACATTTGTGAAAACTGCTCTTTCAGGTTTGGGGCTTCCGCTAGAGGGTGTCACGGCCGCAAGACGCTTGCAACTGGGCTACTAGCTGAAAGTATAACTGTGATGCACTTGGTCAGCCAAGTCCTCTATTTTGGTCAACGGCGTATCCTTCTCCAAAACAGCTAATGTGTGATTGAGTTCGCGTGGGAGATTCTGATGCCACAAATTGTGCAACACTGGTTCGTTGACAGTCCGCTTATTTGACAGTTGAGTCATGTGACGAAACAACTGTAAAAAGGTAACGTCTACTAAATCAACGCCAGCAAGGAGCTTGCGGAGGTTATCCTAGTCAGAAACTGCCATCCTGTTACTAATGACTAATTTGATGACATCGTAAGGATTCTCACCTGGAACCTCACAAATCACATTCACAGCTTCCACAGCCACGACCTCAGGTAAATTTAAGACAACGTTATTATACATGGTGCGCTGTGAGTGGATTCTCTGAAAGCCAAAAATAACTTCAATCGTCTGCGAACCACAGCCTGGAGTCTCCACTGTCGAACACAGGAAGTTTAACCATGACAGTGCTCTCTGATGCAGTTGTTTCCTGTTCATTATCAGGAGGCATATTATTGAAGATAGAAAGGAAATAGCTGAGGTTAAGAAGTTTAGATGAGACCCAATGGTGAAAAGTCAGGGTTTTGGCTGGATTCGAACTAGCGACAGGAATAACATGCCAAAACGCAGCGAATGCTATGCCAGGTGGACTATGGAGTCACACCGGAAGCTCAGAACTTTCATCTTTGCACCTAGTCACCCACGCAATCAACTGTGTCATATAGAATCCATCAAATGGTTGGGATGATTGACTGCCCAAGCAGGATTTCTCGATCAGTTCACGCGGTTACTGTTAACAATATTCCGTTTTCTGTAGCCTATTGTGATTGTCGCGAAATCTAAGTCTACACCAAGAACAGTTACTGAATTGCACGTTCCACCTTTTCCTGTGAACTGTAATAATACCTCATAAGAGAGCGTCTAATATGAGCATTATTTGAACGCCTTTATTTAACTTACTACTGACAAGTTTCCAGTAAGTCTAAAATGAGATGTTTTTTCAAGTCTGTAATAAATATCACATTGCTTTATTGGCCAAATATGATAAGGGAAGTGGTTTGAAGTCGGTTAAGACCACCATGTTTGTTAGAGAGTGAAATGCAAAATATTGGAACCCACTTAACAGAAACGTCTTTCTCACTAGCAAGAGACTTTGGAGATAAATAACTGTTAGGGGCTAGAGTTGAACGAAAACCACTGTAGAACCTAGGTTTGTGCTCAACAAGTAAGTAACGCGTATAAACAGTCGTAAAAGGACATTTGTTTCTCATGAACTCATACTATGAATCATTGACGTAAGTAACGTTCACTCAACCACTCCCCGGTAACAGACAACTTGGTCCCCGCAATGAATATTGCAGTCAGTTATTTGGATGACAGCAAGTTTGGCGGCTTTATGCAGTGAGGTTTCCGAAAACAGGACTGGTTTATTCACGCAGGTAAATACTGAAATTCAACTCGATCATTTTATCCGGTAACGAACGGAAGCCTTCAGTTATTAACGTCAGAATCCAAATTTTCGCCAATGCACAATATCCAATGTATTTGAATGTTCTCTATCGACTGTTATAAAGCAATTTAGAAATACTTTTAATCCAGTTGTTGAGACTAAGGGATTGGGAATGTAACCAAACAAAAAATGATTTTAAATAATCCCGAGCTATCCTCGGCATACTGTTTGCAGTTGTGGGGATTTGTATGGATCGCCGGTGCTTTCTTTGGTCCTACCTTACATTTTATAAACGTATCGGATATTTAATAATTTCACTGACGCAATACAGAAGTGTGGGAAGTAAAACATTCGTCGCTACATCTCTCCTATGACAGCGGATATGTTCAAGAGACTCGTCAAACGACTTTTCAACAGATGAACATGAATGACTAGCAAATCCACTACAGTTGATTAGCGTAGTGATTACTTGAGATTACCCTTCACAATTAAGCTTCTTTTCTTTATTGTTTTTCCGGTGGTTGAATCTATTAAATCAATCGAGATTCGAAGATAAACAGCTCGCGTTTGTTTGGACCGGATAGCACTTCACATATGAGTTCGGCCTAAAAATGGCAATATTTACGCAGCCATTGAACAAACGTCAAACGTTCCCATTCATTTCGAACACAGCAGCGTTCGCGCAGACCTAAACTTAAACCACACAGAGAATCTGCGTTACCGCAATAAGGATTGTTCGTCTGAGAGTGCTAAGGAGCTGCATCATGCTGCTTGACACCAGACTAGGAAAATGTGAGCATATTGTATTTTCATTCTAGCCAAATTAGATTGGTATTTAACATTGACAACAGTAGCAGTTGAACACCACACACTAATGACCATAGGTACGTGCACTTAGACAGAGTTGCTTCCAAGTCCCTTTCGAAATGATAGACCGAGATTGAACTTATGTTTTTGACAGAACCACTGAATAGTGCATATCTGACGAGGTTACTCCACCGCTTTCCTGGTATTCTTGTATGAGCATTGCGAAGGTAGAATATATGAACGCTGATCCACGATTGATGCGAATGAAGTTGGGTGCACGTTTAATAGCCCATTGGATTCATCTGCTTAGCATAAGTTGGAAATCGTGCATTTAGAGGACTCCTAGCATGTGCTCGTCAGGACATACAGGGTGGATTCCGTGGCAGACTAGCTGCTGCTTGCATAAGGTGGATGAACCTCTAATCAGTCATTGTTCTTTATCTTGTTCCTTCGATCTTTTCTCCCGCATCTTTCCTTCTTTCTGCTTGCCGGAAATTCGTCCCCTTATCTTTCCGGCTATGGTGCCACCGCCTATCAAATCCACGAAAGTTCTTCAGTCACTACCTACTGCGTATATTTTTCTCATTGAACTAACTGATACAATAAATATGTTGACTTGAATCCCATTACTTATGTTCACTGTTTTCTTTAGCCTCCCTAGTTAATCTTCGTAACTTTCTTTTGTTGTACGCCGCTCAAAAATGTATACACGCCTTCCAATTCACATATGATTATTTAGTCATGCTTGGTATAGGGTCAATGGCGCAGTAGTCAACTCAGTCACTTCATGAAAACGTGGATGGAGTTTTAGTTCCAACCGTGGCAAGGACCAGCTCTGGCTAGAACGGAACTCGACTTTAATGATTCTGTTCGAAAGCGGCCGACTACAAAATCTACGAGAATGCGACAGCTGCGATCAGTTACGGGCGATGTTTAACTTATGTGAAAAACTAAAATTCCTTGCTATTCGTCAGTAAAGGAGTGAAGTATTGACAAACTTGTTTATGGTACGCCTATATATTTCCATCAGGAAGCCATAGTGGCGGTCATATGTTTTCACGATTTAACCATCAGGTCACTATTTATCAACGGGTTAGTTTCCGGCATAGACTAGTAGTGTGGGCCACAGTTTTTAATTTGATGGTTCAGAAGTAACTTGTACAGATTGCAGTTGGTGATTAGATGCTAAGACAAAGCGATCGCTGGTAATGAGATGATAAGGGCTCAAAATCACTTCTTTTGTACACATATCTTTGGATTACGTAATCCAACCGCAACCGCTTCGGCCGTTGCCAGACTAAGTTTTTGGAGTGGTCTCAGTTGGGTGACCAAAATTTTGTAGGAGATCTAGAAAGACTCGGACGAATTCGGTGTGTGGTTTCCGTCTGTCCGGTAGGTGATAATCGCGCTTATAATTGAGTTTCTTACTCCACTTCTCAACCAAGCTGGATATCTCATCGCAAGCCAAATGTGTTCTGCTGTACATCAGCTGGTAAATGTCTACACGAGCTACTTTGAGGTTGAGCAAGCGGTTTTCCTTTCACTTGAACAGTCGTGAGTTGGCAGTTGGTAACCTACGATTGAAACGTGGCTGCTAGAAAGCGGCTGAGCAACCGTGCAGCAAAATCGCTTTTGAAGAGGCGGTTCATAAAACTGGCTTTTGTCTCCACGGTTGTCATTTGTTATGTCACTGGTTTAGCCGTCAAAATTTTCTAGACGAACCAATCAGGATAGTCGTTTTCTCCACAAAGCGTTAAATCGCAGCCAGCTGTATCGTTCGAGCAGACTTTTTCCGAGCTACCGTTGTGGCAACGAACCAGATTCCGCATCTACTTTAGCCATACAACACTGCTGAAAACCATGTATTATCCGTTCCATGTCAACATGGAGCATGTAATCGGCCTTGAATGACCGTCAGTCTTCTTGGTCAGTCTTCCTGGTTCCGAAAAAGTGAAAATGATTGTTCAGTTCAGACTCTGGTGTGAAGTGGGTGGAATTGTGAGCTGAACTAAACACGAAACAGTCTTCGGCATCTGCGACGAATTCTCACCTATGTCGGAAACGTCTTTCAGGTAGAGATGATAGAAGTGCATGTCTCCTACAGTTAAATGAGGCCAATTGTTTCCGAGTTGTTTTTCAGAAGGCATCCGCAAACGACTGACTGACCGGGAACCTGATAGCTACACCGCTTGTGGGCTGAGGAAAAACCCCACTGAACTTCAAATGAACGTCATGAGTACGGCGCAGCAGTAACTACTTCGGACCCGACACTGAGAAACAGATAATAGTGTACGACTTCGCAGCCGTAGGTGATAATTGTAAGTGGCAGCGCTATGTCAAGTGAAACTATGCATTCATTGTTGACATTTGCAATCCCTACTGTCTTATCATACTCGAGTGTGTTATGCGGGCTTTACCGACAATGTTTTGAAGAGAAGGTTGTAGAATGTTAACATCCATTCTTCATTTGCGTGGTGTGATCTCATTGGATGACGTTGTTTACTAATTTCTGGCAACCCGTACGTGCATAGAATTACTGAAACTGTGGGCAGTTGAATTATTTCACACCCCACATCTCCATTTACACAACAGATACCCCCCAAAATAGTGCAGCCTTTCTCACCTGCACTGATGTACCAAACACACGCTGTGAAGAATTTTTACGTACGCATTTAAACTCTGAACATGTCCCTGCTGAATGTTGTGTACGGTAATCCGGTTATTCATGAGAAAACCTACTGTAATATCTGCTACGCAGCTAAAATCGACGGGGATGTTGCAATTGGAAAGTCGTCCAACTAAGAACATGTAAACATATGTAGATAAACCCCAGAAGTAGGCGGAAGCCAATATCAAGCACACTGTGTGGATTAAACGCTTTGGTCTTCGTTTGTAACGCGGTCATTACACGAGGTCGTAGGGCATACGTATTCAGTTGAATGACCATAGGGTGGCAGAAGAGAGTCACACACGAAGTAAATTTAATGTCGTTGTTTTCTGGCGTCGCTCAAAGTTGAAAAGTGCTCACTCTTTTTGTGACCATGTAAAGACATTGTGATTTGTATTCGATGAAGTCACTGCATCAGAATCGGATAGTGGGAATGGCATTTTGTGAAACTGTTTGGTTACAATCGTGTTGACAAGGCCAAAAGCAAGCTGACGGTTTCTACAACGTTTGCACAAACTACGCCAGTCATTGTAAGTAGATCAACAAATTATTAAAAAAGCAATGAGCTGTGAACTTGATTTAGTCTACTGTCCTAAATTTAGGTTGTTTATGTGAAGAGAAAATACAAAAGTACAGTTATATATATATCCATCAGTCAGGCTGTATACTTTCACTTACATTGAGCTCATTGAATTATTCCGGTAGTCCATTTCCTGTACATTTCACTTTTTGGCATCATTTTATTCACAGACTTTATTGTCGCTTACTGTCGATAGTTTATTCTGGTCATCATCAGAGGCAAAAGTGACGGAGGATGAGAGCTTGATTAGAGGACATATTACACGGAATATAAGACGGTTGACAATCCAAATGCTTGTGATCTGTAGTTACAAGTTCACGCTTTTGTTGGTTTGAAAACAAACTTCTGAGCCTAGCGCAAATTTAGGCCAAAGATGAAAAATTCACTTGTCTTAGAATAAACCGTTTGCTAGTACAATACCCGTCGATTTGATTAAGCCTTCAGCAGTGATGTGTTAAGGGCTTGAGAAGTGTATAGGAAAACTCCTTCAGTGACGTTGCAGACTAGATGGGTAGTGGATCGAATTTGACAGAAGCTTCAACACTACCGTGAAGTCAGAACAATTGTTTGAATGATCAAGCACTTTTCAGAACTTTATCGGTTAATATGTCCTCATGTCACCAGACCGAACATGGGTCATTAGGTATCAAAAGTTGGTGCAACTTTAAGCACACCGTTTCGCTAACTTCGTTATTATAAATATATAGGAAGCCTCTATTCAATACAGGGCACCATGGGACAAAGTGGGTCTAGTAAACAACTGCCTATTTTTGGACGAGTCAGAAGTTCGTGATATCTGCTACCATTTGTTTATTTTTGGGAGCAATTTACATAGCTCAGTTCCAAAAAACGGTCAAGCAGTGACACCAGAATTAGACAACGAAGACGTGAGAGAAAGGAGATTCACGGAAGGCCGTTTGTCAAATGTGGGACGTCGCATGGCTAAAAAATTGAACAAGTGACAAGTCTTTTCACGAGAGCAGCCAGCTTTAATAATTCTGGTGAATAATTGAGAGTTACTTGTGTGATATGTTCACAGAGAGAAGGGACAAGAAGAAAAAACCAGCCTCTCGAAGTCGGATCTTCCGGGCAAAGTAGTACTATCGCAGTTGGGGCACATGCATAGGGACCAAGAAATGTCCTTCATAGCGAGACAGTAGTCAGAAGGTGGTAAAAATTAACGCCAGGTTCCCCGCATAAATACGTCATGGGTTTTCTGGGAACCAAGAACAGTCAGTTAAACATAGACCAGTAACTGTGTGGAAAGATATTATGAATCGAAGAATCGCCTTGCAAGAGGATGGAAACGTGACACCACGAAACGAGACGATTACAGGATAGTAAGAAATTGTCCGCATCACAGCGCACGTTATGGAGGACCGACTGAATGGCGGCACTGTTAGAGTTAGTCCCATACTTCACAGCCTCGTCTGTTCAAGCACATTGACATTGGCAGTCATCCGCCATACTAACATCCAGTATCACAGCAACAAAGTCACAAACCGCGATAAAGTCGGGTTTGATGAACGAGTTTCTAACTGGTGCTCGTAACCCCTCGGAGTATGGGTAGCCCAGGTTGCGCAGCCTTTCCGCCAGGTCACTGGCCACGTGGTTTCGTCGAACACAACGCACATCGTGGATAAACTAGCACAGTTGAAGAATATGAGTTATGCTTCCTGGTTGACCGTAGTTGCCACAACAGAGAAGTGAGTGGTCACTTCGGCCACCACGAAAACTCTGAACTTTAGTCCGGAGAACACCACATCTGAGCTGGATGGCACGAATAAGGATCCTAAGAAAAATGCGGTTTGGATTCAGCCGCCAACGGTTGGAGAGTGAACAACGGAAAACCCCTGAAGACCACGGCCATCTACCGTATGATAAAGCTTATCTAATTAGGCCGCCTAGGCTACCTACTTGTTCGTCACCACCACACAATGCATGCGCACCGGGCTATCGACGTCCCTGATGATAGGGCCAAACCAATCATTTTTGATCACTTTCCTCAAAACAAGACACTGACTGCGGAGCAGTCTCCTCACTCGTGATTTGCGCAAGATAGGAATGGTGGTGAACAAACTCGGAATCCCCAGACAGGCCGCAGGAAATGAGGTGTGGATGTAGCTGAATAGTGTGTTTTTGGAAGGCAGAGCCACTGCCGAACAAACTGGCGAACTGTACGGTCCATTGCTTTGAGCGTGTTTCGGTGGACTCAGTTCAAAACTAGCGAATAATTCATCTTCGGGATCAGATGTTGTCTCGGAAGGTACACGTGCCTTGATAGTTTCACCTTGCGTTGTATGAAGTTGCAATCGGCTATTGCTGAATGATTTACCTTTCTAGGTGAACGGGTACAGGGACAAATCACCGTGTCATTGGCGCTTGGTGAGTGGGCAACGTCCGGGCCGAACTAAACACACCCATCAACATAAACTAGTTTGTTGTGATTATCACCTTTACAGGTGACCAAGGTGTAATCCTTTGCCTGTTGATCTTCAATCCTGATAGCTCTAGAGCGCTGGTAGGAGGGTTCGTAACTTTTCAAGCTAAGCGATAATAGGTTCTTTTAAAACATGTCATTTGAAATGACCCACCGTGTAAGGACACAGCATGCGATTTTGCTGTTTCATAGTCATGAGTATAACTAGTGGCAGTAAAACAACAACAAGTGAGTTCTTCACGTCGAAGTATATGCACGAAGAAGCGAAAGTAGCGAAGTCCCAGCTTACAGACAAAATAATTACTGAGGTAGAATTTACTCAAACGATAAACGTCTCATTAAACGGGATAGGAAGTGGAAACTCATTACATGATGATGGCAGTTTGATTTGATTCTACCAGTTTTTGACTGAAAAATTATTTGAGTGTGTACAACAGTGTGCATGGCTGCAGGGTTCAGACTGGCAATAATAGAAAGGGGATAAGAGCAAAATGTTGATTTTCTTCAGGACGATTTCTGGCTGTATTACTCCCTTAGATGGATATAACCCATCGCTTTAAAACAGCATCCAGTTGTCCCTACTAGGAATAGTAGTTTTAGCCATCTTGTCTTCAATTGTGCACTCAATTTCATGATATCTTACTGATATGTTCATTTAGTCAACGATTTTCACACCGTGCTTGTATCTTAAATGTTTTGTGCAAAATATTTTGAAAATGCAATGGACTACTCCCAATTTTTCAGCTAGTGTACTTGTGTTTTTGAAATCGTTCGTTGAGGCATTCAGCGTCGATGGTCTGTTGGATGGTGGTGCATTCAATCATTAGTTTCAGTTGCAGTCACCAGGACTTATTTAAAGCCAGAAGTGGGCCCGCCAGTGGAAGTGTATCTAGGGTCATGATTTACGAGCACCTTAAATATGTAATTTGTTCCCAGAAAAACGGTGTAGCAAACAAGCTCGTTTTCAGCTGTCCACCATCACTATGACCGATCATACATCCACGGTTACAAGTGCCCCACAAATGTGACGTAACTGTGTGTCAAAACCTTGCTTCCATGTGTATTTATGATGTCGCTGACCTGAAGTGAACCTGTTACTAGTTCGGTTCGCTCGAGGGCGTCGTTTTGTACAAACGTCAAGTCTGGCCTGATGATAAATAACCGTAAATGAGCTTGTTCGCTATATACTTTTTTCTGATGACTACCACGGAGTATTTTCGACCAACTTTAGCTAGTTTTCTCGGATCTTTCTTAACACAGGGTGGTTGATATAAGTTGTACATCATTCACAACAACATTCACCCTGCCCGTTTTAGAAGAAACACCAGACTCAGCATCTGCTCCCGCAATAGCTCGTCAATAGCTCGTAGCATTCAAACGGGCTGGATTTATCCTCTGACCATGCTTTCATGAAGCACCTGTGTTCAGCATTACCCACAGGCAAATGAGGCAAACTGGTGACGTGTGACAATTCAGTCATCTTTAACCTGAACTCATTTGCAGGACTACCAACCACGTTGCCTGAGAAAAGCTTATCCAAAGTTCACATCCCAGTAGTGGCTGTAGTTCCAGTCTAGTGCTCCTCTTTCATGTGTTTGAAACTGCACTAGATGAATATCTGTTCCTTACTCATATCAGACCTTTAACAAATATTGGACTAAAATAAGACTGATTCAACAGCTGAAAAATTTTGCTTTTGAATAGAAAACTGCTTTAATCCCTCAGTTTTCCTGTCCATTGTCTAGAAACTTTGCACTCTTATACCATTTTTTAGACTTACCATTCATTCACTCCTTTAACAATGAAACAATACGTGGAAAACAGACAGCCCATACAGTGTGAAAATGATGTTACTTATACTTCCGTATTTTCACTCTTTCAGCTACAGTTTCTGAAAATAAACCTGGAAACGCATTTAGATTGAATTACATGAACAGAAAATTAGAAGTATGTTACTTGAAATTCTGTGGAGATTATGTTGCAAAATGTTTCTAGGCATTAATACTTCAGGTTTGGTTGAAAAATTCTCACATTTTTACTAATAACAACGACTTAGTTAAGGCGATTCTATCAATGCTTCAACAAAGATTTGCAGTGAACTGTGTGAAAATCAGAAGGTTGTTTACAGGTTGCAATAATTTGTCAATTTTGAAAATCTTGTTCAGTGAAGATGCGCAGTTAAAACGACGTTGTCGTAGTCTACTGGTATATTGGTCGATGGAAATTTTTGTCAACGAAAGAACATCAAGATGCAACAGCGTAAGACTATATCAGGATATAGGGGGTGAAATCGTCCCCAACAGTGTATTCTCACTAAATCTACATGAGCAAAAGCTGACAAAGTACGTTCGTGCCATGTGATAAAACGTACACTTTGGCAGTAATAGCCATGTGGTAACAGAAGGACGTGCATAATCATCTGGAATTGACAGCTTTGAGTAAGAGAATTAAAGAGTGTATACAATTTGTGAGAAACATAGTCCTTACAATATCAGGGTGATACGTGGTTATTTATGAACTACCGACAACATTAGAGAGCACATTCCTGCCGAATATAGAAACCTGGAGTAAACCCTCATCGTGGACTAGGATTGTAGATCGAGTTAGTGGGCTCCTTCATATTGTACTCGCTGCCTCTTTACTTCTATACCTGTAAGCAGGATGTACGTGCATGTGAGTGACCAGGACTAACATGTGTACTGAGAGGCAGTCTCAATCGTGCTCATGGTCTATTGGTGTGCGATCAAGGATTTGCTTGATATTCGACGGTTCAATTGCGTGTTGCACCTATGGACTGGAATATCTGGGTGCACTGGTGGTGCTCATTAACCAACTCCCAAAGTGAATTTGTTTTCCTAAGTTCCGCATCTCATGATGACTTGAGTACGCAAAACTGGTTCCTGAGAGGTGTAGCTGTTGTAACAGAACAGACCCGTGTAATAAAACAAGATATGATGTTTTGTGTATTGAACACTGCGTGCCTTATTTCATCGAGAAGTTTACATAATCCTGCCCAAACGGACGTATATATTAGTGGGGTTGGAGATGTGCTGAGGTGTTGTGTATGATATGGTATGCCTCCAGAAGTGTCAGACATACGTTATTTGGATGACTACACTCAAAGCACACCACTCAGTGTTCGATATTAAAGTACAACTTAAACTTGCTAATCAAACCATATACATAACATTTATATGAAACAGAGTTTTCATGGCATGTTATGTATTTGGCCTGATGATTAATAACCGAAAACGAGCTTGTTCGCTACACCATTTTTCTGATGAGTACTTTTGGGATTTTTAACCAATCCAAACATAGTTTTGATAAAACTCAAAAAGTTAAACAGCTGTAATGTGTGAGTGGTTATTTCGTCTTCTGCTGGATTGTCACTTCGGTATGTTAACTTGCATTATATTATGTGCACAACAATTCTGTAGGTTTGCATGATGTTCTGCTCATGGTCACTTCATTGTTAGCTATGATGTTTTCTAAACCGGAGAAAAATTCCGGTATAGAATGTTTGTTTGGTAATTTTTCATGCGTAATACAAAGCTGCTATCTCGGGTAACATCCACCTGAATCCAACCGGATAAGTGAACAGATCTAAAACTACTAAACATAGCGTATTCAAACTTCCAAGTGGAGTTTGCAAATGATGCATTAGAGGTGAACACGGCCATCATGAATAAGTGAGTCAGCTTTTATTTACTGATCCGAAAGAAGGTCTACAATAACAGTTTGTTCCAACTCAAGTAAACCTTTAGTCAGACGTTCCAAACGTGCTGAGCTACTAATAGAAAAGTTTATCCTAAGGCACTAAATACTAACAGATGTGACTAAGCTTATCTTGTATAAATGAAAGGTTCGAGAAACCAATAATTTACTCAGGGTTTGTTATCTTTGCATGGCTGATGTAAGCTAAGGTCACAAGTTCGGCCGTTGTTTTTTGCTTACTGGAAATCGGTAAATGTCACTGAGTTCCGATTTCTCGGAACAGTTAGCGACTTCTCTGATTTCACAAACACAGACTTCCAGCTAAGAATGATACAAAACCAACTGTTTTGTGTTCATACTAATTCCTTCAGTTCATTGTTGCCCAACCGTTATCATGAAGCAGTCTCTCACTATTGGATCGTCCCCTTCGGTACGCGCTCACTCGCTTGAACCCAAAAACGAGAAATCAGAAGAGACGCGGCTGCACTGTTTATTGGACGAGCGAGACAAAACTTAGGCCACAGAAGCTCCAGATTTATAGGACAAACGATTACCATGGATGGCCGACAGACACGAAGCAAATCAATTGAGACAGTCATATATGGCAGTCAGGGTGTCAGAACAAATCACGTTACAGGGGGTATCAGAAGGCAGCCGCGGGAAAATACACTGACCAGAGAGCGCACAGGCGTTCGATCGCACACCTGCAACCTGATTGGCTGGTTGGGACCATACTACCACCCACGACCATAGCATCCGAGCTGGGCCGGTCGATCGACGTGGCGTGATACGTCCTGGCTGTTTCGTTAGGAGATGCGTCCCCTAACACTCATGCTGTTCGGGGTTATGGTCCTTGCCATTTCGTTTACAACGTGCTGATAAAGATTCTAATGTTACGGCAGTCCGGTGCACGCACCTCTGTTGTCCATCGGATTCGCCTTTATTCCACTATTTGTAAGCTTCTAAAAAGGCAAAGTTACTCCGTGAATTGCAACTGAGCTAAATTTACATTTTAAACATTCTCTTCTGCCTTCCTAACCTCTGTTTGCGTTCAACAATCGCTTACAGGGATGAAGTTTGAGAGAAGACCTAAAAACTCGACGCTTTTCCCCACTTCCCTCGCTACATGAAGTCGTCGACTTCAAATTTCCGGGTTGAAATGCCTGAGGGCCTTTATTTACAAAAAATTCTATCAGAAGCGATGCTCGAGTAGAGGTGATAACACAAAGCAACATTCGGCTTATGTCTCTTTACACCTTGATTCTCATCAATAATTCTTCTTTGCCCGCAAGCATTTACCTTTATTGAATATCCAACAACAATGAAAACCTTTTGGACCACTACTGGCACTCATCAGTGAAATTTCCTAGCGTGGATGTAGAAGACCTCGCAAATTTGGGAAAGGTCTAGTGGGTGTTATGTTCAGCTTTACTAACAGACATTTCGACAGAAAATATTCTAATGTAAAGCAGAATTTCTCAAAACCACACCAGTCTCCGAGATTTTCATCTGCGCATCTAACAACTCGTCAAGTGCACTGAACGTACGTCTACTCTAATTTGTGTAACCCTGTGAATAGTCTGTGTGGCTTGAAAAGGCGGTTTTTAACTTTGAGGTCACGGTCATCGGTACACATCTCTTTTATCGGGATGACGCTATACAGGCTAATGATCCTAGTGACCATCCTGATCGAAGTTCTGTTAACTACTTCGATCAGCTAGAGAATGGAAATTTCCTACATTTCTACTTTAATCCCACGTGCGACCGCTGAACCTCGATTCTTTGCTTATAACTGTGTAGACTCCCGTGTTCATTTGGCCTATCGTTGTGGGTAGTAGGCGACGTACTGGGCCAAGCGAAACTGATACATTTGGTATTGTAATCAAACGCAATCGAGATAAACGTTAAGATGCCCATGTACTGATACTTAGTTAGGAGAATACTGACTGGTTCTACGGACATAAAGAGCAACTGCCTCATCTACTTCACAAACGAATCGAAGCCTATTTTTGGAAAAATCTTCATGAAGGGGAATAAAGCCGAATGGCGAATATCTAGTTCACGTGCGATTGGAAGTCGTGGACTATGCATCGTGCACGTTCGTCCGTCAGTGCACTTATACTTTGCCTATCCGCCATATGGAACTTCGAACGTGAATTCGTTGGAACTTAATAGTATCAAATCTCTCCCACCTTATTCACAAGTTTGGATCAAATAAATATGGATATGTGTATGTATTTATCTGACAAAACGATCGTCACACATTGATTTGTTTTCACCAGTACTCACACTGGGGAAAACATTCTGGTTTGTTTGGTGCCACCAGAGTCCTTTATATTGCATACCGTGAGCGTTCTGTTAACTTATGCTCTAGTTTTTTAAACTTTCATTCTGATTCACTGTATTACAAATCCTAAGCATAAAAGAAGCTGAACAGCATACTGGCGTAAACAATTGTCTTCTTTTGCAAACAGTTTGTACGGTGCCACGAAACGTTGAATAAACTGGTGTTAAATTAAAATCTTGAATTGTTTACCCTAGTGATTCTTAATACAGAAATGCAATAAAAACTTGGAAACCCCTTCAGATTAGATTGTAAAATTAGAACTTTAAGTGGCTTCACCAAATGCATTCGTTGTGCACGTAAATACATCATAAACATTAATTACGAGGCAAGCTGTTTGCAAGTGTGATGTACAGGAACTGGGGCAGGAGTTTTGTTTAGGATTTTTGGAAGAAATTATCGTATGGTTGTCATCTTTTTTCAGAATAAGTTTATCACATATGGTTTAATAGCAGAAGATGTGAACAACCATAACAATACCCCAATGAATAATAAAAACTAAGTAGAAAGGTGGGGCTCTTTTTGTAAGTCACTCGCTGTCAGTCGGTCACAGATAGTTGCTTGTTCGGTCTTTATTTTGTTGGTTAAACAACCCACTTTGTGGCAAGCACACGATCATCACTGTGAGGCATTCAGCGTATTTCCCATGGAGATGCATATCCAGAAGCGCGATGGTTTTTCATTTTCATGAAGGATTTAATGCAAATAACAAAAACAGAAAATTGTTATTGGATATCTAAATTAACAGTTCCAAGTATTTTGGTACTTGCAAAGTGATGTGATTGTTTTAAGTTAAACTTGGAAATTATGGTTTCGCAGATGACAGTTGACAGCATCAAGAGTTGAGCGTTTGCTATCAGTTTTCACCTACAGAATGAGATAACTTGTCGATTAGGCCAACTCTATTTCGTCTGTTTCAATTTGTGTTGAAGCAAACAGGAAAATACAGTTGAGCTGAATGCTTCCCTGAAGATACATTCAAACATTCCAAGCTAATCACACCAGATGTTTCCTAGTGGGTGAACCGAGAAAAGTAAGCCATAAGACTATTGAGGAATGTGTGGCTTCAACAGTTTCTCGATATCTCAATAATCTACCTGACTGACAAGTCTTGACCACGCTGTGTTTTGGATAGTGATTATGAGAGGTGCGTTGTCGCCGAACGACTATTGTTACTTGGAGCCACTGTTCACTAAACTTGGAGTCTTTCACCCATACACTCCAGGTTCATTCGTACGCGTTCACCCACCACAGTTCTAGCAAGCTGACTGACGAGAGTGGTGATAACACTGTCTTAGAGAACATGTGCCTAATGTATGCCTGTTTTCGAAGTGCAACACCATTACTGAATAAAAAATTTAGATTGTCTTATCAGACAAGATGGAAGATTACCCGTTAACAAACCATGATACCATAATCTTAATGAATACTCTTATGGCTTCATAAAAGGAAGCAATAGTTGCGTGCTGTTGTCTCATCGCCAGCTTCTCTTCAGTGTTTAGAGGGAAACCAACAGCTAGTTTAAATATGGACTATTCGAATTACGACATTTAAATTATCACAGATGCAATCTGCGTTACTTTACTTGTTTGTCCTAAACTCAATATGGAACATGGGGATTCTGATTTAGCTATAAGGTTTGACAACTATATAAAACCAATACCTGAAATAACGAATAAGCTCTTGGACATTTTCGTCGACTCAGAAAACGGCATTAGATGGGCTGTTCAGTCATGGGTTGATTGCGTAACGAGGTGAAAGTAGGCAATTAGCCTCAACTTTTTCAATCACCAAAACGGTAGCAAATTTAACCAAACTTTACAAAACCAGAAACCATTTGCTCAGTTCACGTAGCCACGATAACCAATAACTGATCATTTATAATTCCGTCTATTTTCTATTAAGTAGTACTGACGAGTATTGTTCTTACCGTGAGGGTTTACAAAGTCATTGTCAATAAGTTGTGCTGTTGTATGCATGCTTTCAATATAATGTGTATAGTATAACCTACATAGCCTAAGGGAGAACACATTAACATGTCCTGAGTGTACTATGTTAAAAATTAACATGTACTTTCTTTTGAACATCGTCTTGTGAATTTGTCTTTGTCTATTCACTGTCCATTTTTTTCCATAAACTTCGCTTATCTTATTGTGGTTTTTAAATAGAGATATAAGAAACAATGCAGGTTTCAGCTTCAGTGTAAATTCTGTGAGTAATTTTTCTATTGCATCAATAGCTGTGGCCATGATTGGTAAATTTAGACCTTCCCAAGAGAAACTTGAATATGAGAGAACAAATTTATACATATGTATTTATCCACCTACTACAACATATTATTTTAAACCAGCAATATATTACGTGGTTGGAACGAATACTGGACTGCTAGCACTGTCATCAAACTCATTCTCACTATGCATCAGCCATGACAATAAATCAGATATTGTCTCTGTTTCACTTACGCAACCATTTATACGGATCTGTTACCAACAATTTCTGCCAACCTCGTATGGACCATTGATCAAGATAATGCTCACGTGCTACCAGCGTGCATGTTAAACCTGTTCTCTGAAGTAACTTGTTCGAATAGAGTTAGTGGTATCGTGTATCCACTTGCTATTGTCTCAGTTAACCGTCAGCACTGACAGCAGTCAGTAATTCTTGTGGTACCTCGCTGTATACAAACCCACCGTCTGACTAGAATGTTTAGAAAAATCGTTGTCGGCGAAAGCGTTAATAATCTATGTAGAGTTAACGCTCACATCCTATGGTGTCGGCTGATTTAACGCTAGATAAAATCATCACTTTATGTTGACAATATTGGGAGTAGCACTCGAACGCCGCAAACTTGGCGAATCGCTTGCATTAAAACATTTCAAATGGAAAGATAAGAACAGATAGATTTAAGAGAAACACGCATAGCTACATGCAAAACAAATCCTCCAAGGAGGAAGGCGACTAAATAACGACAACTAGGAGATACTTCTTGCTATTTCATTTAGTAAGCGCTGCTTTGTCTTTATCACAGAGTCTATCGTTGTGTTAATTATCAAGTTGGCTTGATTGGTAACATTCGCAGTGTCTTCACTTGTGACAATAGATCAAGAAACCTATGAAAGGACAAGCAAGGTTACGGTTGGTTTCCGCAGTATCTGTATGTAAGAGGCAGAATAATCCGACAGATCTAGGAATATGATGACATCAATCACAGGTTATTTGACACAGT
Source organism: Paragonimus westermani (assembly GCA_008508345.1). Classification (NCBI taxonomy): domain Eukaryota; kingdom Metazoa; phylum Platyhelminthes; class Trematoda; order Plagiorchiida; family Troglotrematidae; genus Paragonimus; species Paragonimus westermani. Next base: position 34,409 of record QNGE01003699.1, on the reverse strand, counting down.
TGCACATACATGTAAGCCAAGCTTCTCTAGTTACCCACCACAATAAGACGCAACAATACTTCCTACCTAACCAGTTAATGCATATTTTCAAAGTGACCTGCCACATTACTTTGGTGCGCTCAGTAACTACTGTGTCTGCTTCTTCTCAAGGGGCTTCATAACAGTAGGTGTGATAAAATTATCACATAATAATTACAGCAAACTGCTCGATAGGTACTGTTTCTCCTTGAGGTCTGCATTGCTACACTGAATTTCTGCCTACGTAAACGCATTCTGCCTGCACCACGTGTCATGCAGTTTGGCTGGTCGTTGTATAATCTGCCTGTTTGTGTTCCTTTGGATAAATTGTGATCCCCATAGTCTCTAGCTGAGTTAAACAACGCGCCGAAAACAGGTGCAGTTTGTGGCTTCTGCATGTGGTGGTAACTTTGAACTTGTGTGTTTCAGCTATTTCGATGGATTTACACATCGGCTGTTTTCAAATCCTGCTTTGGTTTTATCTCTGGTATCGCGGTTTTCGCCAGTCGTTCTTCGATCTCTTCGACGAAGGACCAAAGCATTCATAAGTGCGCGAAAGTGCTCCTCGACAACGTTGTACTTTGCTATTAAATAGAGAGTATATTGTTGGGCCTAGTTCTACAGTGGACCAGCTGCTGACGCTTCATCTCCTTCACTTATGAATGGTTCTCTGATCGGGTTATCATAAACCACAGTGGGAAGAACTGTCCCATCAATGGAAATCACAGATAATTGTTGCTTTATTTGACCTTTTTAGGCTACGCGGAATAGCCTAATATTTTACAACGGCAGTTACGATATATCATCCGTTGCTGTGTGCGTGTGGGTTGTAATCTATATTGACGCTATGATCGCTGAACACACAAAAGACTATCAGACCGTCTGGAATTTCCCAACCAGCTTGATAATCAATTGTAAAACTATGAGCTCAATTTGTAATAAATTGTCCTCAACTGAAGAGTGATAAATGCATTCTCATGGAAA